>VCAZ01000015.1:952500-1057500 GCA_005784505.1 Bagarius yarrelli | reverse complement strand
ACAAGGTCACAGTAAAAGGTCAGCAGTGCATCTAATCTGATTTTTGATTTAAGGATTTAGGATTTACTCTTCCGGATGGTCTGCTCTGCTTTAATAAATTAATTACAAGCGGAAACACCTTCTTTTTGTAGTGGTTGCAGCAAATGATTTGAGGTGGCAGACGTCTGGAATATTTCGACCCTTTGTGGAGGTCTACATCATTGGCCCCCACCTGAGTGATAAGAAAAGAAAATATGCCACTAAATCTAAGAACAACAGCTGGGCTCCCAAATACAATGAAACATTTACATTGTAAGTATGATCTATAAATATTTTAAAAGTTGTGAATAACCCAAGGATTCTGATTTATTTGCCAGTTGATTTTGTGGATCATATAGATTGGGTCAAATTTGATGTTGCAGATTTACTATAAAAAATAGACTTTTACAAAACTTAAATATAATTAGAAATGAAATGCATTTAAGCCTAGCGGACTGTAATCTTTTCCAAAAAGTCATGCCATGCTTACAAGCCTTTATTTTACACAAATAGAGGCAACACTTGATAAGTAATCAGAGCCCAGAGGGACCCGAGTAAACATATGGAAATAGGTGTGACTCCTGACTGGAAAAAAATTAAAAGCCGGCAGCCACACTAGCACTTTGTGGACAAAATTGAAGTCCCCTGTATAAAAGGATAATGTAATACCCAATATCCTTTGGCCCCATAACCTGTACACCTGTAGCCATAACCTGTTTTTAAATAATTCACTAATATAACAATACAAACAGAAACAGAGCGGCCACTACCCATTAGTTATTTAGCAATTTATTATTGAACATGTTTTATTGGTGTGTCTACATGTTCAGGATATTAGCATTGTTCCTAATATAACCCAAGGCCTATATTTGTAATCATGTCTATAGCACGCTGAGTAACGAGGTGGGGCCGGAGTGTTATGAGCTGCAGGTGTGTGTTAAGGACTACTGCTTTGCACGAGAGGACCGCACTGTGGGCATGGCTGTACTGCAGCTGAAGGATGTGGCACCTCGGGGTAGTGTGGCCTGCTGGCTTCCGCTTGCCAAACGCATTCACATGGATGAGACAGGCCTGACCGTCTTGCGCATTCTCTCACAGCGCAACAACGATGATGTTGCCAAGGAGTTTGTCAAACTGAAGTCTGATCAGCGTTCAGCAGAAGAGGGCCGGGGCAGCTAAAGGTATTATTGAAAGAAATGATTTCCAAAGTAACTGCCCATCTTCTTTTTATGTTGTGTTGCACTAAAACAGACAGCTAGCACACAAACATGCTCTGCAGATCATACCGACCAATCACACCAGATAGTGATGCCTACGACACTGCCATAACCTGCGATGAGGCTTGTCTGACAAGCACATTGTAGCACATGAAAAGATACTGGTACAAAACCTTGTATCTCTGTAATACTTGATGTTTGTGGTGTCCTTGATTTTTAAACATACATATTGTATGACAAAACCTCATGATCGAAAGATATTTAAAAGAAAATTATTTATCTAGTTATTCATACATAGATATATACAAATTGCAAATATTCTTTCAGTAATATATAAGAAAAGATAATATTGTCTGCTGTCATATTAAAATGTCTGAATGGATCCTTTTTTTGATAGGATAAAAGAGCAGAGATATATCAGAGTATAGGCAGGGTTGCTATATGTAGTGCCATTGATGCCTCCCAGAGCCTTTATAGCCCCACCTTTATTATCTAATAATGATGTCTGTGGAAATCTAGTCTATAACTGCCTTGTTAATTTTTAATCATTCCTGCACCTGTCCATGGGTGTATCAGTGTCAGGGTATTTTTCTTTTGTTCTCAGTAAGATGTCAGTGAGATGTCTCCACTACTTCTGAAAGGCACACTGTTTAACGGGGCCAATATTTATGAAAAATATGCAAACTTTTAGATTAAGCACAAGAACATTATTATAACGTAAATTCACCGCTTGCAGTGCAAGTAGCTTGGACCAAATGCATCTTACAATGCAAAGGATTACCATGTTCCTAACAATTCTTTACATCCAATCGCGAATGATTTAAGTAAATAGAAAGCAATGATATAGTGGCTCATGTTAATTTCGGTGTGCTGTATGCGGTTAATTTTGTTACCATTGAGGTTAAACACTATTGGAGGTATTCTTTAGCGTACTAACCTAAGCAAACAGTAAATAAAGAACATGGGATCTAAGGTTAATACGGTTCTGCATAATGACACTTCTTCTGCTACTGTTAGTGCTTAATTCTTTAATTTAATGTTAGCAAGTTTGGCATGTACCTCCTGTAAACACGGCCAATTCTGCCAATTGTTATTTGTCTCTCATCAAAAATTTTGGAGTTTTATATATATTTTTATTTTGCGTGTAAGCATGTCTGCTTTGCGTGTGTGGTGTGTGCATGTGTGAGTGCATGACTGAGACTTTATAAACAAAGAAGGTGCAAATGTAGTGATCATCAGATTTTAAATAAGGACCTTAAATGACTTAGAGAATTATTTGCATTGTTCACTTTTATAAACTAGCAACTGTTTTACATCATTTCCCTTATAGGAGATACCACAAAAGAACTGTTTTATCTAGTTTAAAAATCATTTCAGTGCTGTTGCCATAACCACACACATCCTTTTTGTCTTGCCGCCCATTTAAGTGTTCTAAAAGCACAAAGTGTATGTAGGCTTTGTGCTACTTTAAAGAGATAGATACATCCGCGCAGTAATCACACCCCTTCATTTCCAGCCATTGAGCAGTCAGTGTTGGGAATGTAGCTATTTCAGCCGCTTGTGTTCTGCTGTGTTTTACAGAACACAACAGAGGTCAGAGATAATGACTGGTTAAAGGGTTGGAGAAGTGAGTGGTTTATATTCAGAAGGAACAACATCTGGTGAACGCTGTTAGAGCTACACATTTAGCCCACCAACATAAAATATCTTTTTTAGACACTAGATATTCACACAGGGAAGTGAAAAAAAGAACCTCATGAAATATGTAGTTAATATTCAATAACTGATGCACTGCTTTTAACCAAACATTTTGGAGATTTGTCCTTAAGGTACAATTGTTTATCACCGGAAAAATTAAGTTCTGCGTAAAGAGGTACCTGCTGCATTTTTATTAACATACAGTACATACAATGTTATGTGTAAGACACAGCTAGTATCAGAGGAAAAAACAGTACGATGTATTATTATCTCATTCAGTTTTGGAAGTTTGAAAGATGGATTGAAATTTTGGTCAAATCTGACAAAAATAACACAAAAATCTGTACAGGCTGTGAATTTTACTATATGTGCAATAGAACGCTATTCATGAATTACCTTGCAGCTGATTTTGCTAGTTGTAGAGTTTGCAGCTATTATCTAGCTCTTCTGTATTTTATTTCTATCAAAGTTTACAAATAGGTGTCATGTTAGATGAATTAATAGGAAGCATGCCGCCTTTGGATACACTGCATTTATAAAAACCTGCATCTAAACCATAAAACACACATTGTATCTGATTATAGTTTAAAGACATGTAGTGTCACCTGAAATTTAGGTTGTCATTAAAAAGCTTTACTTATTCATTGGCATCCTGGGTATTTAGACAAGCATGGGTTGCTTCAAATAGCACACTGTTGCGCTGCTTTGAAATATTTCTAGTGGAACCTTTTAAAAATCACTGCCAAGCAAAGAATCCAAAATAGATATTCTGGAGAGCTGGTAAACCAATAACTCTACTTAGTCTACCCTAACAACAATATTCTTTTATCCTAACTAGGGTTACAGGAAGTATATAACTACAAATAACAGGCATAATCTTATTTTTGAATCCTTTGGATCAAGACTGTTTTAAGGTTGTGAGGAAATATCAAGCTGTGTGTGAGGCGCCAATAATAGTGACAGTGACTGTCAATAAGAACTAAAAAAAAAAAAGCAAAAAACAAGTGAGGGCATGGAAACAAAGCACACAGAGATTACACTTTCATGCTCACACTCATTCACTCACACACACACTCACACACACGCACAGCACACTGATGTCTGATCACCCAAACCGTGACTCCAGATCTGTAAAAAGAAAGCAGTGCATGTTGGGTAAAGATCTCTTGTGCCAGCATGCGTCTTTGATGTGAATTCTAAAATGTTGTCGTTTTATTTATTTTCATATTTGGTATTATTTTCTATTTTCGAAAGGCTTGTGAATATATAAATATGTATTAATGATGTGAAGTGATACAGAGTACTAGCATGAGAGATTTTTTTTATACACAGATGTTTATAATTTTTGTTTTTCTAACTATTATTGTTCTTATTGGGGATGAAAGTGAAACAGCAATAGCATTTTTGTGCTATAAATGTTTCAACTTAATAAATGGTCTTAAATATATGAAATAAATGGTTATAAATAAAATCGCTTGCCGCCTTATTATTATTATTATTATTTTTCTTTATAATTATTATTATTACATATTACATTCCTGAATTAACAAATAATCAGAATAAACAAATAACAAAATCAGCAGTTTTACTAATCCATTGAAAAAATAAAAATTAATTGATTAACCCAAACATGTCCAAAGTGTAAATATTGAATGGTCACTTAACATTTACATTTTTGGTAGACTACCTTATCCAAAGTGACGTACATTTATTTGTTTTTTTAACCAACTGATAGTTTTGGGGGTTTTTTAGATATTTTTTTCTCAGACTCTGCGCAGAAAGTTGATCTTAAGTGCTTCAGGGATGTGCAGCTGCTCGACGCTGATTGGTGGAGGCGGTGTGTGTGGGAATGTGACTGGGAAAACCCTCCTGATGTCCAGCAGCAGTGCTGTGGGGTTTCCATCCGCACGCTCCTTCAGCAGCCCCTGGTGAACCCCGTTGACACAAAGATCTCATGAGCACTCTTTATTCATTTAAAAATAAATGACTTATTTCTAGGCATTTTTTTACTGATCAGCAGGGATGACGTGCGATGCTTTTAATATCGTTCTCTGTTCCTTAAACAGTATTTAAGTAATGTACTAAATACTTTAGCTTGTTTACTAAATAAAACGTGCATTTTACCTGAACAATGCGAATAAAATTGAGTGTGACTCTTTCCTCAGCATCACTCTGCGGTGTGTACTGCGATAAAAGCTTCACCATCTGCAAAATAACATTTATAATTATACAACCCATTTACCTTCCGGTAGATGCAGTAGCATTATATCTAATCCAGGTCTACCACCTGCTGGCTTGATAGGGTATTGCAGGTCTCAACGATGGCCCTTCCGTCAGCCTCTGACTTTTTGCTCATTTGGAGAAGCTGTGCTGCTTGGATGAGGGGCTTCAGTGTGGCTGTAGCGCCACCTGTCTGCAGCCCACGACTTCTAAGCCACTCCTCCAACAAACTAATATTATAGCTAAAAAGAAAATTGGAAAGTGACATAGCTTGGTGAACTGATTAAAAAGATGGAGGAAGGAAAGAACTTCTTATGCAGTATCTGAACTTAGATATATTTAACAGTATCAGGTGACATGTTCTGGACTCAAAGTGGCCTTTTTATATAATTTTAGCTCTATTGTACTTTTTATGGATTGTCAGCATTAAAGTTTGCTGACCGGATTAGCAGGCCGCGGTTCCAGCAGCACATATCTTTGCGAAGAAGCAGGCTGTTGAGTGCACAGGCGGTGAGCAGGTGTGTGAGTTGGCGGAAAGCCTGTTCGAGCAGGGTGAAGGGAAGTTCCTGTCGCACCAGTGCAGTGTGCAGAGCTCCCAGCTCCCTTAGGACAGTCGTCATGCTGGTGCCATCTGAAGAGGCTGCAAGCCGAGGGTCTGAAGCTGCACGCTTACGAGAGTTGGCCAGTCTTACCACAGCTCCAGACAGGCCCGGTATGGTCTCACTCTCCAACATGGCTGGGACTGAAGCATAGAAATGCAGAAATAAATCCAGAAATGTTGGTTCATGCACTGTTACTAAAAAACAATTAACTTTGAGGTGGTACCCGTAAATCATTAGACCACACCACACCACCCTGTCATTGATCATTTCCATAACAGCCACTTCAAGTTTCTTACATTTTCCTACATGATATCACTGTATATAGAACAACCAAAGTGAAATATCTACATGCAGTAGTTAGGGCCGAAGAAGCCATAACAAGCGAATTGTACCAATGATGGGCTGCAGGCGGCTCTCAGAAATGGAAAGGAGCTGTTGGTAAGCCTGAATGCACACATCACTGAGCATTCGGACCTGCTCCTTCAGCTCCACCTGAAGAGGGAGCACATCCTCTTCTCTCTCTGCCATCTATTCAGCAACAAACAAAGCCATAACATGTTTAGGAGTGTAACAGTTAGAATGACTATATCTATAGTAACAGACAATTAGCAGCAGACAATTAGTGCATCACATACACTGCATGTGCAACAAACAAATTAGTACCCAAAAAAAATGTTTCAGCATTGAGAAAAATTATAGAACTACTTTACTTTTACTTTTAATTTAAAAATGATGGGCAGTTGTTGAGTTTGTATTTTTGTAGAAATTACTCTACACATGTCTATATGTCTGTCCTCTATGTAAATATTATACTTGAACAAATGCGTGTTACATGCAGGATTGGGTAATTTTATTGTCATAACCTGTAACAAAATGAAAGAGAAACAAATCTTAAATATATCTGCTGTTTTTTCTGTTCAAAAAAATATTAAACGATACCTAATTCTAGTAACATGTTGTCAGTATAGTCATAGTTATTTTCTGTATATTGGTGTCTATTTCATCCTTCGATCTGTATATTTACAGTGAAATTGCAGCTTTGGATTTATGAATATTTCATCATTTACATTTTCGCCATTTGGCAGAATCAAACCCACAACCTTTATAGGCAGTCCAACACCTTAACCACTAAGCTACCACCTCCCTGAACTTGTCCTTGAGTTTCCGATGTTAGAAGTAAAAGAAGGTTTGTGCTGGAGTGTTAGTTAAAAAGTTTTGCTTTGTCATGCACTATATTTCTGCTGACAACAAAAATAGCTTCGACTGAATTAGTCAGCAGATGTACAAAAACAAAAAACAAGCAGCTGGGACCTGTTTGGGTGAATGCTGGGTGAGCAGGTCTTTAAGCAGGTAAGCATTCTTCAGCCACAGGGCAGTCATGTCCAAATCGTCACTGTGCTTCTAAAGCAGGAAACAAAAGTGCATAAGTCTGCATATGTAGTCAGCATAATTCTTATGACCTTTTGTGAATTTTTTCCCATAGTTCCGCTATAACAGTTTGATAGATAAAGCAATCACTGTTTAGCATGTGTTTTGAGTTTTCTATGCTAACATCAGACCCACAATGTCCTGAAGATAGCTGGGGAAAAAATCGTGAAAGTGTGTTTGTGGCTTTTACTTTTAGGGCTGCTTTAATGCCAGTGACTGTGGCCATACTGATGCTTCGAGCTTGATCTTCAGCTCTGCTGCGATCTGCCTGTTGTACACACAGGAAGAGGATGCATGCTGCCAGTCCTGGTGCCAGAGACAGAGCCACATCCACACGTACATCTAAAGAACACAACACTAACACATTTAGAAATTATGTTAGGGTAGTGCTATAGATGTTGTATTCTGTGTGTTTGTGAGTGTCTGTGTGTGTTCACTCAACATACACAATATGCCCAAAGTTTTGAATACACCCTACCAGCACACCCACATAACACACTTCCCCAAAATGTTGGCACAAAGTTGAAAGTACACCATTGTATAGAATGTTGTGTGATGTTGTAGCATTACATTATTTGTATGCTGTTCCAAAATGACAGAGCCTTTATAAACACATGGTGTGTTATGGTTAAAACTGAGTGTCCTGCACATGCCCCTGACTCAACCCCACTGAACACTTTTGGGATGAACTGTAACACCGACCGCTCCCTAGACCTCCTCACCCAACATTATTGCCTCACTAATATTATTGTGGCTGGATAAAGTGTAAAGGTTTTTTTAGAAGTACGAGTGAGACTAAATCTGGAATTAGATGTTTCAAAGACACATATGGGTGTGAGGGTCAGATGATTTAAATGTATTGTAAATAATGTACCCAATATCATGTTTGTATGTACCCAAGTTAAGTAGCTTAGATAGCTAAACACTGACATGTTTAAAGACTGCCACCTGTAGGAGCAACTCAGTATTTACATGGTAAGGTATAAGAACAATCAGATTTATTTGTAAGTTTGAGGAGAAACATAATTTTGCAGAATGTGTCTTTTATTATATTTTGCTATAGGACTACATATGTTTATGTTGTGTAGGAACTGGAGAACTGTGATTGTGTCTGAGAGCGTCTGTACCTGTAATAAGGTTTTTTATCAGCTTGCTCTCATCTCTCTTCCTACACTCCAGTAGTCCAGTCAGGGACAAGTTCAAGTGCTGTGTGGAATTCCCCATATTTTGAGATGCAGACCCGGTCGAACCTGAGAAGAACCAAGTTATACTGGTACACCTAAACTGTGTGCATGTGTGTGTGTGTGTGTGTGTGTGTGTGTGTGTGTGTGTGTGTGACAAAGAGAGGGATGTAAGTTGTTTGGTATCACAGACCCGCATAAGACAGAATTCTTCTGAGTGTCACTGTATGTTTCAGCTCCTTTAGTTCCCTTCTCAGCCTGTAGCACTCATGATCCTGAACCTCCATCTGCTCCATTAGCTCCTAAACACACACACACACACACATAATTAACAAAGCAAAACAGTAGGTTTTAATGCAGGTAAGCCAGCTTTCTTTGCAAAGAGATGCTAGAGGAGATGATGCAGATGCTCACTTTCAGCTCTTTAGTAACAGGAGCATCTCTAGAAGTGGCTTTCTGGAGCTTTTGAGTAAGTGCACTTTTCTCCTGCTCTTGTTCAGATCTTTGAGCCAGCAACTGACTCTCCAAAAACCTGTAGCAACACATAACTCTGCTATCACACACCACCTAAACACACCAATTCTGTATATATATATATAGTTATTATGTGCAGACAGTAAAAAATGGGCAAAAATTTATGTACCATATGTGCAGTTGTTTTATATCAAATAACAGTAAAATCTGGAGTGTGTTATTCAAATCTAAAATAAATAAACAGCAAAAAAAGCAACTACAAATTTCATTTATGGACAATATGTAATAATATGTTTTTGCATCACAATACAGGAAACCCTTACATATTTAGATACAAAATATTCAACAATTAGTAAGATGGATGTTTAGTATAAGAAGAGAAACTGACTTGTTGGCCACCCGGACAGCATTGTATGCATGAAGAAGGTCCTCTCCTTGCAATTTTCCTCCTGTGTTCTTGGACACTCCGAGATCCTCCATTAATGCATTCTACATCCAAAACAGTACAATATTCATATATTTCTATAGATCAATTTAAATAAAATTATTTTAAAAAATAATAATGTAGCAGATGAACTTAAACAATCCGAACAAATGTAAACTCTCACCAAAGGTGCCTCTGTGCTGCCGGCTCTTCTGTCAAAAGGTGACGTGACGCTGATCCTTCTGCTCTCCTCGGAAGAGGAAAAGTCAGGAAAGCTGCCAAAGGATGGAGAGATGGGAGAAACAGGGTCCAAAGACACACTCTGAATGGAATCACTTCTTTTGTGGCCAGAAGAATGCTGCAGGAGGACAAAGAAATACAAATACATCAGCTTTCGTATCAATTCCACATAGACAATTACCACCTAGATCAAGACACCTCCATATTATTCTCCGAACAGAAGCAACAATGCAACAGATGTCTAACTGCATTTATAATGGATTTATTGTTTTACAACCCTAATTTTTCTTTTCTTTCTGTCTGTAACAGCAGTACCTCAGCAGTAGACAGCATGCTCATGTCTCGTAGGTTGTCATATCTCTGTTCTAGGCGAGTGAACTCCCTCAGTAAGCCTTGATATCTTCTTCTCTCCTCCTCCAACTCGGCCTGTACTGCTTCCCCTGCCTGTGAAATCAACTGCTGTCTGTTCTCTACACACACACACACATGTGCATAGCATTATGGATGGCTTTTATTTTGAGTTGTATAAACTATGTCCCGTGTGTTTGTCAGTACCAACTGCTAAAGCACTTAAGAATGAACCAAAAAAAATTAGGAATTGTTGATGTAAAGTGGTCCACTAAAACACCAGACACCCTGTTACCTTCCTGAATTTTCTCCTGCTCACTTAACAGAGTGGCCAAAGCATCTCTTTCGTTTTTTAAAGAGTCTCTCTCTACTTTTAAGGTCTCCAGCTCCTATAGGAAAAGAAAAACAGTAAATAATAGATACTGCTGTGTACTGTGCTGTCGACACCGATATTGTTTTTTCACGATGGCGTATCAATAATCTTACTATACCTTTTAAAATAACATTTTAAACTAATTTACTATTTTTACATTTAACTAAGTGCAATTAAACCACTTCCTCCTCCGCTCCTGTACTTGTCGCTGACACATACAGACTGTAAGGTTTTGGTTCAGGCCTTTGTTTCATGTTTATGTTTCATGTTTTATGTTTATGCTTTATATTTATGTTTCTTGTTTACTGTTTGCTATGCTGTTTGCTATGTTTTGTCTTTGTTATGTGATTCTTGTTCCACATGTGTTCCTGTAATGTGATCCCCTTGTTTAGGTGTCGTGTTTCTATTGGTTGGGTCTGGTATTTATAGCCCTTGTGTTTCCCTTTGTCGAGGATTTTGGTTGTGTCTCTGTACCACTGTTATGAGTTTATATCAAGCTAAGTCAAGTTATTGTATTCTAGTCAAGTTCATGTTTATTGTTTGTTTATTGTTTGTTTAGTATTTATGTTTGTGCTAGTGTGCTAAGCTAAGTTAAGTAATGCTAAGCTAAGTCAAGCTTAGTCAAGTTACATGTTCTGTATTGTATCGTGAGGCTCTTGTCAATACACAGCCCTACTAATCAAAACATTCAACATATAAAGAGAAACGCTGGGTCAAACTCATGACAGGTACTGAAATACTGTGAACACAGACCTGTGTGAGAATGTAAATCCTCTGAGCTGCTTTTTCCTCAGTTCTCTTTCTCGCTTCTTCCTGTATAGCAGTGACAGATGGAACAGCTTCACTTTGCTCCTGGAGCTGCTTCTGTAGTTTAAACAGAGATGAACGCAGCTGCTCCATCTCTGTATGATGTGACTCGCGTTCAGTGCGTAGAGATTCATGAAGAGACGCACTCGCTCTAGCCTAAGATGAACACATTAAGGGAATGGGTATGACCTGTGGGCTTAAATCATTGAATCAAGTCCATGAATCAGGAGCCAAATCAGTTATTCAAATCAACAGGGAAATAATCTATAATGGCAATTAAAAGGAATTTAATGAAATTGATATAGTGTGCATGAGTACTGTTTTTATTAACGAAACACTACAACATGCACACTAGATCTTTTTATCACCTGCTGATCAGCACGCAGCTGAAGTTGCATGAGTTTAACTTCCATGCCCTTGTTAAGCTCTCTGTACCTCTCCACAGAGCGAGCCTCTGCTCGTAGCTTCCCAAGCTCGATACGTGCAGCTCTCCTGCGCACACAGCACTGCATCAGAACCACCGCTGCTCTAACACGCCTGAACTGACGCTGAGCAAGCCAGCAGCGCACCCATGACTGCAGATAAACTGTCGCCCTCTCCATCAGCATCTACGGCCACAATGTTACAGATACAACACTTATCATTGATCATGCAAACTTTCACACATGTAATAGATCAGGATCTCAGTGGTAACGTAGCACTTTACCATTCTAAATGTTCTGCGAGCCTGCATGCCCCTGGTGAAGGCCTGGATAGTTCTGGTGGCCTTTCTGGTAGTAAGGTAGCGCTGCCTTACTTTTATCATACGGTATGTCTTCTGAATAACCAGCGCAGCCCGTGTGTACTTTAAAGCCCAAGCCAATCTAATATCAGGGAGTATCATATTAACTAACAATATTAAAGCATGTTTAAACTAAGACAAAACGAATGAGCACTGGCTCACATTTCCATTAGTCAGCTGTGGGAGGTTTTTTACTAAATCAAGCTAAAATAATAATTGTTAAACGTTGAACAAATACATGTTTTATTGCTTTCATTGCTTGAAGAAAGCCACATTAACAGTAGCATTACTATAGAATTTGCTACTAGTTGCATTAACCAGGCAAAACAGTTATTTCCTTTTTGATTTATAATTTCTAATAAATGATTTTTTATTTTGTTTTTCTAATAAGGATTTATTTAAACACTGTTCATATCCGACATTCAGTGATGTTTTTAAATATAATATGATAACCCCTGAGCCTGAAACATCACTCAGCTTGTCAGTAGTTAAAGATATAAATGTTTCTAATCTGGAAAAACAGTCACCTGCGAGCCAGAGTTCCTCGGGTGTATCGCTGCAAAATCAGAGTTGCCTGGCGTAGCTGTAGGTAGTGTCTGCGTTGGATCCAGCCTCTCATCCAGCCCTGGATTGTCACTGCTGCAGTCCGTAGCCTCTCAGCCCTCAGCTTTTCCAGCACGGCCACCTGACCAGCCCGGAAAAATATTTTTGTCTTGCCAAAACAGTACTGCTCAGGGTCAGGAATAAGGGCAGGAATTACTTTACAACATGATGCCCGCAAATCTTCCTGAACAGACAAGACATGAAGGAGAACTCTATAACGACTAGAGAAGTCCTCATAGGTCCACCTGAAAGAGAGAAAAGCATGCAATGTTTTGCATTACTCAGAAGCATAAACAAATGTGTTTTACCACAAAGCTAAAATCCTATGATAATAAATACTATACATTTATATTTTTACAGCAAAATCTTCGAGTTTATCTGTGTTAATAACTGGATAATTGAGTCTAGACTTTGCCTGGATGGGTAGCCTGCAGCACTGATACGGATTGTCTCCAGCACACCACAGGCCCGCAGCTGCTGTACGGCTCTTTTAGGATCAAACCTGAGACAGAGCAATAGAAATTAATTGAGATAGCAGACAAAACACATCAAGTCAGCAAACTTTGTCATTTCGACCATGTGAACAGGGGCGCCCTCTTGCAGTAGCCAGTATAAACTCTGTATATCCTCTGGCCACCCCTAGTTTTTGGTGTTGGTTACTATTGTTTCATAAATGATAATGTAAATTAACAATAGTTCATAAAATTGACGGAAATAAAAATGCAGCACCCGCTGGAGCCACCAAGATTTAAAGTAAATATATTGTCTTTTTATGTTTTGCACATATATTTACTGAATGTAATTATTTCTATGGGGGAAAATGACATTGTTAAAAAAGTTACTAAGTGATAACTAAAATGATATTGTTACATAAACCAAAAACATAAGTAAATAAATATAATACAAATTACACTGCATGTTGTATTGTATTATTTGCATGATTATTTGTATGATTTTTTTTGCATGCTTTGCTGTGGCCTCCTCTGGCAAACCCTATTTCCATTTTTGGAGGCACCACTACTGCTGCAGTACATACTGAAATAAAACAGTGTTCCTGCATAACCCTGGCTTTACATCAAACCCAGAGCTACATAAAACAACACTGATCTAAAGACTAAAAGTGAATTAGCACATTTAACATAAAATGTGTGTGTGAGCCAGAGAGACATAAATACATACAGAAAAGGCTGCTTGAGGTCATTGGGTTTGATGCAGCGAACATAGTGTGGGGTGGTGTTGTTTAGGGTGTCCATCAGGAGCTGCAGAGACTGGCGGAACTGAAAGGCCACTGTAAGTTTGTGTTGAGCTCTTTTTCCTGCATGCACACTGGCAGGCATGGGCGAGGCAGAGAGAGGGGCACCAGTTGACTCTTGCTGAAACAACTCAGCAACCAGCTCCGACTACAAAAAAAGAATATCTTTATACATAATTTTTTGTCTGTTTAGTTTTATGATTTAAACGAGTGTCCAAAATGCAAATGCACAGCTTTACCTGACTGGCTCTCATAATATTAATGGGCTCCTCAAATACTGTGTCACGATTCTTATCTAAAAATCCTTCACATTCATACTGGACCTGAAAAGAAAATTTAATGCAATTTAAACATAAAAAATAGAACTCAGTACAGGAGATAAAACTGTAACTGAAGTGTCTAACCATGTCTGCGAAGTGGAGCACAATAAAGGCAGCGTTGGACATGCGAGGCTTATGGAAGTTGGGGCTTCGGTTCAGGTGCTGCTCGTAGAGTTTCTGTGCCCAGTTTTCATCTGAGCCTTTAGGAATCTTGTATTAGAATAATAAAGCAGAGTTCAGTCAGATGTAACTAACTGTCTTATTCCATGTAGAATTGTTGCAGGTGGTGGTAGCTCATTAGTTAAGGTGTTGGACTGTTTATCAAAAGATTGTTGGTTTAATTCCCCTCACCCCTAAGATGGTCCCCTAAACTGCTCAGTTGGAAGTCGTTCTGAATGAGGCTGTCTGTTGCCTTTCCAGTGTTAGACTTAAACTTATTTACACATTCTATACATACAATATATTATTTAAAAAATTATACTTGGTGAAGATTTGTAATCAATGAATTATCCGCTAGGGTTTGCTAGTACTGCTTACTAAATTAAGCATACACTGAGTGGTGACATTAGTATCATAGAAAACAAAAGCTATAGGAAAATATGTAAATAAAAAAATTCGAATCTAAAAATTCATAAACCTTTTTAATAATTATCTGTAAAAACTGGACACTAAACATGGAACTTGGAACATTTAGAACAACTCACTCTGCATTCTTCATCCAGCAGGTCCAGGAGACCCAGTGAGCCCTCGATAAGAGTGATGCAGAGTTGATTATCACTGAACTCAATGCGGTTCCAGGGTAGTTCCTCACGCTCGTACTCCTCCTGCTCCAACTGAAACACATGCTACAAGAAGAACAAGAAGATATAGCTATCATTCACACACACATACTGTATATCAGCTGTGGAATATAGTCCAGCGAGGGAGGTGAGCCACTGCTGAAACTAAAGCCAGAAGCGCTATAATTTATTAGTATCTTTATGTTTCCTTTAAACAACAGTTACTAACATACATTTAAATTAATGTTTAAAAAATAGACATTTTTATCAAATAATACATTTTACAATAATGCATTTTCATACTATACACATAACGTTTTACTGGCTTACCTTGGTGAACTGTTGCTGAAGTTTCTCATTGGCATAATTAATGCAGAATTGTTCAAAGCTGTTTTTGTCAAATGTCTCAAACCTGTAAAAACGGAAGCTTCTTACTTTCTTAATAATCAGTAAAGATGGCGTATAAATAAAACTATTCTGTAGTTCCTGACGCACCCGTAGATGTCCAGCACCCCTATAAAAGTTTTCGGCTGCTCTCTGTGTGCCCTTAGAGTTGAGTTCAGTCTCTGTACAGTCCAGGTGAACAGCTGCCCATATACATGCTTAGCAAGAGCATCACGAGCCTCATTAGCCTTCTGGGCTGACATGGGCTTCACCAGTAGCTCCCTACCTACAGCTAAACGCTGATGACACAACCAATGGGCCATCTGAGGGCCTTCAACCCCCATTAGTTTGGAGAAGATCACTAAAGATCGATCATCTGTCTGGAAACACACACACACACACACTGTTACTAAGAATATAGATTTTTAAAATATTAATTAAAACTACTGAAATTATATTTTTCATGCCCGCACATTGATGTAACTACGTTCGCCTCTGCCACTGGCTTGGATGTTAATATTTCCAAGATGAAGGACAGCTGCCAAAATCTGAAAGAACTCCATCTGCTGGTCAGGTGGAAATCCTGCAGAGTTAAACTAGACATCAGACCAGATTACATCACACATGGAAACCGTTTAAATGAAAGTATTATACATGCACACGTCTTACCCAAAATAGTTAAGGCATTTCGAGTGTGCTCCAGCTCCATGGCATCATCTGTGCCTGCAATGTCTGCATCTAGTCCTTGGTTGGTGTATCGAAAATGTTCTGCATTGCCTAGACAAAAGGATTAAGACTCCAGTAAAAATGTAATAGGCATGCCAACACACTTTTAGTATTTCTTTAAATCATACTAAGTCTGAGTGGTCGCAGTTCTGGCAGGTCTCTGGAGGCACAAAGCTGATAGAAAATGTGATAGTTCCTTTCCTCAGAGGCCTTAATGGTTTGAAGAATCAAAAGACTAGTGTAAGATTACATACATAAATAGATAAAATAAGAAAAAATCTGTAGTACACCTAAATTTAAGGTACCTGAAACACAACTCTGGATTTCTCCAAAAGGTAGGTTCTCATCTTTGCGCCAATTATATCTCCTTTGGATCCGAAGCCAATCTCAATATACTTCCCAAACCGGCTGCTGTTGTCATTGCGAGTAGTTTTAGCATTCCCAATAGCCTTTAAGACAAAACTGTGTATTCTGTAATACTCTGGAAAAACTCTGTTACTTGTGAATTCAAAAGACAAAGTCCTCATTACCTCCATGATAGGATTGGAGGCCAATACTTTCTCCTCTATACTGGTCTGCTGAGCTGCTCCTCCAACCACAGCAAAGTAGCGCATGGTAAACTTTGCAGACACGGTTTTCCCAGATCCTGACTCGCCACTTATGATAATGGACTGGTTTTTCTCTTCCCTTTACATGGAAAGGGAATGTTTTGCATTCATTACACATACATGCTGTATGATAAAAACCTTATTACATAAAACATATTTACAGTTAGAATAAGATTAAACGGCTTTTTGTCCAGTGGGTACGTACTTTTACATTCCAAATATTGAGGCTCTTTTAAGATTACCCTTTATAGATATTTATATAAAGACAAAAGAAGATTGTCTTCATATAAAAACAATTGACATATAGAAGAATGTGGGCTTGGCTATGAATATGTCCTTTTCTGTACTGTTTAGAACTCTTAGGTTCATAACTGCAGTCTTACACTTCCTACTAACCTGATCATGGTTCGATATGCATCCTCTGCTATGGAGAAAATATGAGGATCCATATCAGCCATGTCCTGCCCGCTGTATGCATCAATCACCTCTTCTCCATAGATAGGAAGCTGTTCATATGGGTTTAGGGCCACTAACACAATTCCTAAAATACACAGTATAGACAGTATATATCTGTAGTGGAATAATTTTAGAAATCTGGTAAAGGCATATATCATTAATGTTTTAACTTTTAAAAAGGAAAAGGAAGTTTGCAAGAACTATAATAGACCTTAATGATTGTATCTTTTTAATACTGTTGAGGGAGGTTTATATTAATAGTATAATATAGGTAAAATTTAAGAATCTGATTAAACTAAAAAGAACATTTGAAATTGGACCTTAAGAGACCAACCAGCTTGGGATTTGATGCTATTAAGGGATTTTTGACTGTTTTAAACTCATCGGATGCCCATTTTTTTACAAGTTCATATAATTTACTAGGGTCTTAATAAAAAGTCAATAGTATACTTGAATTAAAAATTCTTATTGGAGATTTTAAAAAACCCATAACTGTATCTTGTCAAAAACAGCTTTATTTACAGAGCCCTGTTTCAGTGCATGTTGTTTTAAATGGTAATAAGCTTTGTTCACCCTAAACCTCTGTTCTGTGGGGGGTTCCAAATTTTTCAGGAATAGCTCTTTAGCAAAACCTGCTTTATCTTTAACCCCCCTTTATAAAGCAGTCTGGTGAGAAATAATTTACGCACACATTTAACACATTTAGATAGATTGGGGGGGGGCAACATTTCCTTCCATAACAAAATTCAACCACTGTGTCTTCATCAGCTTAATTGTCAGGAGTACTGCTGTGTTCGTTATTACACCCAACAACTGTTGCTTAGGTGACATTCTGCTGACAATAGCAGACAGTCTCTATTTCATTTAGAGGCGGGTCTATAAATGGCAGTGTCACTTAACAATCATGGGAGTGTCCTCGGTATAACAGTCATGGGAGTGTCCTCGGTATAACAATCATGGGAGTGTCCTCGGTATAACAATCATGGGAGTGTTCTATGTAGCATCACAAAGACAAGCATCTAATATGGCTTGATTTGAGAAAAGGGGAAATTATTTAACGAGATAAAAACAAAATAAACACTGTATACATTATAGGTTGGTTGTGTACATACGTTGCAAACACACATACAGTTCAAACAAATTCTACTTTAACCAAAGCTATAATCAAATGCTTTCTAAATTGGGATGTAAGTGTGTGCATGTGTGTGTGTGTGTGTGTGTGTGTGTGTGTGTGTGTAAACTGCACCACAGTAGGTGTAGATGCTGTTGTAGTGAAGGAAGCGAACACGCAGATTGTGCAGCACGGCAGGCTCGTGCAGAAAGGTAAGTGCTGTTAGGTCGTTTTCCCCCTCTAGTATATCTGGGTTTCCCAGAGGGGGCAAACCAGCAGGAGGCATCACAGGATACTCCACCTGCTGAAGAAGAAATAAGCAGGATACTTGCTGGTGGAATTAAAGGAAATACTGATATTCCACAACTGGAGAGGGGCAATATTATTACAGGGGCAAAGTAATTGGGGCTAATTTTTAAGAAATAACTTTGTAACTTTACAATTTTTCAGTCATTAACTTAATTATCTTTTGTTAATCACTTTATTCTGGCTAGGATTATAGTGGATGTAGAGATTATACCTGGAACACTAGAAATATGGCAGGAATATATTGTTGTTAAGCACCACACACAGAGTTACTGATCTATGTGTTAGTACTAATTTTTGGGAGGTGAGTGATATCGGAGAACACATGGATACAGGAAGATTTGCTCAGTTCCTCAGGCTCACTAGCACTGCGCCACTACACGGTCTATGTCTATTAATAGATTTATTATAACATCAAATTTTAATTTTTAAATATTATTTTCAGATGGTTAATCATGGTAATCAGTGGCGGTTTTATTTAGATCTGGTTTAATTTAAATTGGGGGAAAAGAAGCATTGAATGTTTTAAAGAGGTTTTTACAAAATTTGCAGAAATTTCTAAATAGTTATAGTTAAAGATAGTTATGAAAAACACTGACTGCAACAAAAACATCAGACTCCCCACATGCCACCACAGTAGCAGAAAAATTAGATGCTATCATCTTATTTTATTTATGTATATATACATAAAATATATATATATATATATATATATATCATAATATATATGCGTGGGGGGGGGGGTGACTGAATGTGTGTCTCACTGTGCCGTCGCTGAGCTTTAGTGTGAGTTGCTGATCTTCAGGATGGTAGTCCTGCTGGAGCTGAGCACACACCCACACCTCTTCAGAATCCGGCACCCACACACACGCTTCCTTGGAACAGAGTGGTTCACACATGCAGCATAGCAGCCAGTGAAAGCCCACATCACATTCTTTTTAAGCAATTACATCACAACCTTATGTAAAATTGTTAATCACCAATGTAATTCTTATAGGTTTGTAGGATGTAGCATCTGAGCAACATGAAGTATAGAGAATAGATTTGAAGTGAATACTTGAAATAAAACCTTTGCACCCGAATATTATAATTTCTAAAAAAGAAAAGTCAGCACTATTTTTATGAGCACAGATTTATCTGATATATTTCCTAACAGCACAAAACTCTATGGTTTGAATAACATGGGAAATGGCAGCTTAGTGGTCAGGGTGTTGGACTGGTTTAATTCCAAGATCAACAAGCTGTCACTACATGGTCCTTGAGCAAACCCTCAGTTACTCATTTGTACACTTGAAATAAAGTCATTTTGGATATGAGCATCTGCCAAATTCCAGAAATGTGCTTAACCGGGTCCAGCCCAAGTCTTTAGGGGGCTCTAAGCGGAATTTTATTTGGGAGCCGGAATTTTATTATTATCAACCTATGAATCCTGTTAACATAATACTGCATTGTTTTTTTTTATTTACCATTTTTTTTAATAATTACCATTGTCATAATATTATCATCATGTTTAAAAAAGCAGTCAGCCATTTTATTTACTCCTGGGTGGCTCCTGGGTGGCCCCTGGTGGCCAGGATGGCCTTATACAGCCACTTAGTTCCGTATACCTTGGGCCAGCTGTGGGCTCAACCCATTGACAGCATTTTCCAGCATCAGCACAAAAGAGACTCTTCTGCATTAAACATTAACACCAGTCATTCATTCGTCTCTAATCTTATAGCTCCCCATCAGCTTAAAACACAGACTGAACACAAAGACACAGTAATGGTTTTCCCACAAGCAACATATGGTTTTAACTGGATGTTAACAGATTGTTTTAAGTAAAGATATTTTGTACCATCTCAATAGAAGAAGTTACATCCAGTTACACTATGTAACGCGGTTTTTCATTCCTACCTTAGTGTAAAGCTCAGGAGATGCCATGGATATTTGCTAAATTTGAAAGGAGGCAAAAAGGACAGGGACAAATGTAAAATAATGATCCGATAGAAAGTCTTTCCACTCTTAGTCCCTCTCCGTCGGAGTCTCCGGCCATATGCCCTTTGTTCGGTCATGGAATGAGAGGCAAAGGAGGCATCATAACTTTAATGGCAGGTTTACAGTTAATCTTCACCTGGACACTGGGAGTGACAGTAAAAGTTTCATTACTCCTGCTGCACGAGCGTCCGTAAAATAATTTTCCTTTCAAAGAGCTGATTTGGGTTAATAAAACACACCATAATGTATTTCTGATTCACTGGTAAAATAACAAACTAGAGACTCATCAAACATACAGAAACACTTTACTCTGTATAATTCCAAAAGAAATGTCAACAGTTGATGTACATGTTTAAAACATAGAATTAACATAATTTCAACATAAAAATGTAGATTCAACAAAAAACAATCATTGTTCTTTTTTGCAGTACTACATAAAGTCATCATTCACATTTTTATTTAGACTTTAAATTCAATGTCAAAAATATAAACAGCAAATAAACCAACATTGGTCATGCGAATGAACAAAACAGACAAACAGATGAAACACAAATGAAGATCTGTGGTGTGAGCGGTTTTGTTATATCTAAACTATCGTGCCAAAGTTAAACATATAAATGTACTAAAGTCGAAACACCAATGTAACAATACAAATGTACAAAACTTGGCAGTTTATGATACAACATGTGACTCATACTTGGGGCAATTAAAAAGAATCAAATACTGAACTTAGCGTTATTTCTCTAACCAATACTGAATTTGTGAATTGAATAAATCATCCATGTTTCTGTGAGTGGCACGTCACATGAGGTTCTGTAGTTCTTTTACCGAGTGGCCAAAAACTGAGTGCGATTTTAAACTTCTGTGTAGTATAATTCCTGTGGAAAATAAATGCATCAAACACCAAAAATTCATGTTTCATGTAGTTCCTTTAACAGTGCTCTGTATTGTACAACACTAAACATCCACAATCCATTCTGTCAATCCAAGTATCCCGCATCCTCGAACCAATTGTCAGTCTCAGCTATCACATAAAAGCACCATGCAGATTTAAGTTTGCCCCGATTGTCACATCACTCCCCCAGACACAATCCAAACACATGGAAGTGCCACATTCAACTTTGGAATATGCAACTGGTTTGTTCTTAAAAAAACAAAAAAACAAATAAAATAAAATTAACCAATGCCAAAAATCCAAACTGACAGTTCCTGGAAAGAAATCCCAACCAGTGGGTTTACATTAGTGTCCTTCATAGCAGGACTTGAGCTAATCTGTTGGAGTGGGGAGTGCTGGTCCCCGTTGGATGGGTGATGCAGGTTGTTTCCTAAATGTATTGCTGCCCTGAAAGGAGAGGATTGACCAGCAGTTATCGATCACAAAAAAGCAGGCTTTACCAAAACATTCACAAACATGTCGTTAAGAATGTAGAATAAAAGTTTTATTTCTTAAAGGGTAACTCAATACAGCTGTTTTGCTCTGTCTAAGGCATGGGCATAGTCTCCATCTGGTTTGTCTATTAGTGATATGGTAACAGAGGATAATTATATATCTGACCACAGACCTGTCTTTTGCAATAATGGATTGCCTGTTTTTGTATATAAAAGCCAAACTGCTGAATGTTATTTCCGCCCTGTAAATGAGATGACAGCATATCGTTTTGCTGAGGCATATGATGCAAATTCATTTTTTAATTTAGTGTGTCTGAATATAATAAATGATGTTGCTTCTATCAGACTAAAAGTCTCTTTCTTAGCCACAGTTTTAATAGTGAAACACATACTGTTAAGAGAAAGCCAAACATAGATAGAAGAACGTTAAACTAAAAATTTCTTTTTAGATATTAAAGGAATCTGGTAATAAATACCAGCATGTAGTGAAAGCTACCAAAGCAAAATATTTTTTCCGATTTAATTAGTAGAACTGCTCATTGCCCAAAAGCCTTGTTTACCACAATAACCAAAGGCAAAACCAGTTATGGCATACTGTTAAGAAAGATTAAATTAATTAGAGAAGAGACTGTGTCTTTTTATGGTGTACTAGCAGCTTCTATGCCAAGTTCTTCTACATTTGACTGTTTGCATGTTGCTGCCAGTCCTGGAGGGCTTTAAGAATAATTTCTCTGCGACTTTAGAAGCATTCAACAACCCCCTACCTATCTCTCCCCCCCAGATTAGAGATTTAGATATTGTTGTCCATGCGTTCATTATGTCAAGACTGGATGACTGCAATTCCCTTTATGTAGGAATCTGTTATCTTATTTTTTTTTACCTGGTATGTTGCAGCCGGGCTTTTAAATGGCATAAATAAGGGGTTAACTTAACTCTAGTATTATCCTCTATCAATTAGCTACCAGTTCAATACAGGATTGACTTTAAGTTTTCAATGTTTTTTGAAGTTCTTTATAATATGTCTCCAAGCTACATCACCAATCTTTCAGATTACTATACATCCACTAGGACTCTGAGATCGAATGTGCAAGTGTTACTGGATACTCCTCACTCCAAAAATAAGGCAAAATGTAATAGAGCCTTTATTATTAGAGTGCCTACCAAATAGTCTTTCACTAAATATTCATCAGGCTCTATTTTTAGAAGTTCATAGGTCTCAATTAAATACACGTTTCTTAGGTAGTTTTTAAAGAGGAAAGACTCTGAGCAAGATCCCCATGTGTATAGACTTGTATTAAGCAAATAGAACAAGACTTTTATGTCCATCAATGAGAGACCTGTACATGTCTTCACCTTTGCTATACTTCCTCCTTGTCATCATGGCAGTTTCCTTCATCCTTAATTGCCTCTCCAGCGCTTGAAGTCTCCTCTACATGAGCCAACATGTCTGCCATGAGAGCCTCCTCTAGACGTTTTCTCACATTGTACACCAGCTCCTCCTGTTTCCTAAAGCAGCATAAAACACAAAACATACATTTAAGCTAGCTACTGTGAAATCTCGTGTCATAAATGCACCTCAGCATGTATAAGAAAACCCCCATCACAAGCTGCCACTATCAGCTAAACAAAAGCACAAGTGAATTGATCAGAATCCGTTTTGTCTATGGTGGCACATAGTACCTGTAAACATTTTCTTCCCCCTAATATCACTCTAAAAAACGACCCCTATGAAAGGTGGTAGTTGTAGTAGGAAGAAGGTGGTAAAGAAAATAAGCTTTGAATTTAAGAAGGAAATTATTGCCAAGAATAACTAGGTTTGCAGTTCTGATTTCACTACGCAAACAGTAACCTCCTCCTCACTCATCCTCCTCACCTAGGTACAGTAAAAATGTTGGAAAATGCTAACTGTAGCCTAATAGCACTAATAAAAGTGTTTGTCCCACCCTGGCTGTCTTAAGCCATGCCCTCTGAACGCATGTACAGACTAGGCGACCAGAGTTTTTAGACGCCCCTTCGACTCCAGCATGGAAATGCAACACTGACATTAAATCAGGTTTTTGGTGTTTCAGTCCAGCCTTTTTTTTTTCGCAGTACGTGACAGAAGTGATGACAGTTTTCCTTATAGTTAATGATTTCCAGCTCAAAAACATATTCAGTCTGCGCAAACAGGGCGTGCAGTCGTACGCATATTAATATGTTGACAGGCAAGTAAAAAGCATAATGTTTGGACTTGATATTTTGATTGGATGAAAATTTTTTGGTTCTAGGCCTTCCACAGAATATATAAATAAATTAAAACATTAAAAAAGGAACATAAACAGTATTTGTGAAAATGAAGTATTCTTTTTTTTCTGTACAGTTTGTATATATTATGCTATATTATTTTTGTATAATTATGGTAAATAAAGAATTTTTTTTTCTTATTTTTCATAATTTGTGCCATGAAAATAAAAATATTAAAAGTTAAAGTGATCTGGAATGGATTAATACTATTTACATGTCTTTCTATTATCTGCCTTTGACCAAATCAGGTCATGGACATAATTTAGTACCAAATTATGTTTGTGACTTACGGTTTCACTTTAATTTGAATAACTGTCATATAGGGGATTACTTACACAATAGGGAAACTCCTATGACAGTGTGAATCTTACCTGATGTCCTCATCTGTAACAATGAAAGCCTTGCAAAGAGGCTGGGCTGTGTTCAACCACACTCCAGGATTCTTCTCTACAGCTGCCGACAGCTGGCCTGTGATAGGAGCAGAGCTGGTGTGCAAGGCACTAGCAATTGCAGACAGCAATGTCTTATCCGTGCAGCCAGGTCCCACTCCTGAAAGGGAGAAAAGCCATCTCACTACAGCCATGCTGGTTTTACACCATGCAATTACTGTTAACAGTGATTTCGTTAAGGCTGAGGTTGATTTAAAACCACACGTCATACCTTGTAGACCTTTGGGTAGATCCATGGTTTTTACCAGCTCCTCAGCAATGTCAAAAGCATTAAGACCACTCAGCTTCTTCTCCCAAAACAGCTGAAAGATAAAAAAAAAATTACAGTGATTTAAAATTTGATGTAGCTTAAAAACACACTAAATTTATGGAAAAGGAATGTCTTTATCAAGATCCAAGTGTTTAATCTTGTGTTTACGCATAACAAAAAATTGTCACTATAATAAAAATATATAAAACAAATAAATATTAAATAATTAACAAAATATATTTAATAAAATCAGTGTGTATTTATATTTACATATGTATGATATATACATTGTATGTATTTTATATATATATTTCAAAATGCTAAATAGAATTTCACATTTTGTATATATTCCTTATACCTGACTTCCAAGCGTTTTTTGTGAAACTAATAGGTACAGGCTAAATCTAAGCATAAGCAGTTACAAATTTAGATAAAAATAATTTTGTTCATCAAATTTTAAAGTGAAAAAAATAATTTGAAACACTTTTCTCGCATGTATAGTAAAACTTATGATGAGTTATTGAAATTCAAAATACTCATGTTCATATTTTAGCCCCACTGGTGTGTGTACCTGTCTTGGCTGGTCTACAGCTTTCTGTGGGTCTGTTTTAACTTTGTTGCTTGGATGGTTGGTGACTTTCGTGACAGGCTGTTTGAAGATAGAGGCTGTCTGTCGCACTGGGAGAGATGTGTTCAGGTCTGGTTTCCCCTACAACACACATGACAAGGAATAAAACTCATCAAACATCTGTGATATTAGATTTATATGCAAACACCACTGGGCTGTTTTGAATAGATTTGAAGATAATGTAAATTGTATGTTATGAACTTGACTATGACATTAACAGTCATTAGACCTCAACTAAACTAAACAGTTGTCAGAGACTTTAGAGTGATGTAAGACAGTTTCTCTACATTTTTATTACACTGTGCATTTTAAAGTTTTATGTCAAAAACAAATAAAGGAAACAGAAAAGTTTTTTAAAAACCCTTTAATTTGCAAGAAAAAATTATGCTTGCTTGGGGTGGTTTTTAAATTAGAAATAAATAAATAAAATCACATATACTTTTTAACAGCACAGTGAAAGAATTTTTTTTCACATATCCCATCTTAGTAAGTTGGGGTCAGAGCGCAGGGTCAGCTGTGATACAGCGCCCCCAAAGCAGGAAGGGTTAAGGCTCTTGCTCAAGGACCCAACAGTGGTTGGTTTGCTGGTGGTGGAGCTTAAACCCAGGTCTTCCTGGTCTCCAGATCAGCAACATAGCGCCTTAACCATTTGAGCCACCACTGCCCTTTTTTGTCTAGTACAAAAAAGAGTTAATGCGAGTAAAAATAGATGGAAACCCATTTGCCAAATAAGTTCTGATGTAGCAAATTCCACACCCACCTGACTTTGCACCTAATCAAATCGTTTTTTTGTTGTTGTTTTTTTACTTTTTTACAAACATTTGCTTCTCGTTCAGATAGAAACCCAGCTACTGTAAAGTAGTTTGGAGTGCTCAATTCAACCTATTCCACTGTGATCTCTAAAATTAGCTATGATTAGCATGGATGTCATTTTTAATTTTGGTTAATTTTCAAACTTATTTTTATGATAATTATTCAAATGTAACTAAGACTTGTTATTCAGCACATCCAGGGATTAATCTGCCAGTACCTTTGTTTGACTGTTAGTGTCGTAGCGGAGCCGCTGTCTGTTCTTGTTAAGTTTATTCATGACCATCTTTCCTGTGCGGAAATCGAATGAGCTGAGATCCATGGAGTTGCCAAGGTAACGCACCAACTGAGGCTTGCTGCGGAACTTCTTACCAGCAGGACTAACAGGAAAAATAGGACAAATCTTATGCAAACCAAATCAATAAATAGCACAACACAAAAAAACACTGACTGAGGTTTTTGCACATAGATGTAACAGAGGATAACAGATGAAAATGCATGGGGTTATTTTTCAGACTTTTCACAAATGCAAAAGCGAATTGTGGCATGCAGCGACCACAGCCTAGTTAGAAACGGCAGTTTCACAACCAACCCAAAGAAACACATGTTATGAATGATTCTAACAATGCACAGATACTGTTTCAAGGGTTAATGCCAATATTAATTACCATGCTGATCCAAGTCAGGATACCATTAGAACCATGTAAATACCAACTTGTGCATTCATACTGCATATTCTATCCAATCAGATCTTTTAAACTGTGGACCTGGGGTGTGTTTTAAGAGGACACTATATTGTTATGTACTGTTTGATAATATTTCTATTAATAAATACAAAATTATAATTGTATTAACCCAATATTGATTCCAGGATAGGTTATGGATACATATTTTGAGATGTCTGTGAATGTAACATGGAAAAATGACTTGTGTCAATGTCAGGTGCAAAATTATTTCTTTGACATAAGTCATTTTATAGTAGAACTGTGGAAATGTTTTTATAGCATAGGACTGAAGAGGCCACAAAAGCCAAATGATTTATTATTACTATCTACAAGAAAAAAGATGGATGAGCTGATTTAAAAACATATGTAAAAAAAAGTTAGAACACCCCATTAAATATTTAGTTCTTTATTAAGAAATGTTAACATATCGATGGCTAATCTTGTTTTAATTTTTCTCTGGAAATAAAAAGTGACTTAATTGCAGGTAAACAACAAAAATTAACATTGTTTTACTCTTTTAACAAAAGTTTTCAGATTTTACAGAAAGTATTTTCTTCAGTTTTAATTGCTTAGTTATATTACCTTAATCTCTCAGTATTGTTTAAAATGATATTAAATATCTCTATGTGTATGTGTGTGTGTGTGTGTGTGTATGCGTGCATCCTTAACTTCCTTTTTGGTTAGATGCAAAAACAGTATGAGGTTACTTAAATATTGTTTATGACTGATCACATGTAGATGTCATGCCTGGTGTTCTCAAGCTTGTGAGACGTGCAGAATGAAATGAAGATATAATAATAATAATAATAATAATAACAGCCTACCACAAACTAAACAACCGACCCGCCTCTCTCCTGTGCTCTTCCTCCTCTTCCTCACCTCTGCTAAAAAACAGAAACAAGTCCCGTATATTTCGGTTCACGGCCGCATTCTGCTTTTTACATGTCCAGAAGAGCTGAAACTGTGTTTACACTGTGTTTTTTAAGACATTGAACTGAAACAGGTTTGACTCTCGGGCCATAAACATTCTGTTCACTTTCTTTTTGCACATTTTCCCTTTTACAGTCTGCAGGTCTTGGGTGTCATTGTGATATTATATCAGTAGGAACCACATATAAGATACATGTGATTAAGGGTTTATAATATATCCATCTTACTTTAATGTTGTATTTAACTGTTTTACTAAAATTAACGAAAAGCTGAAAAACACAGAGGAAAAGCGGAGAAATACCTGGACATAGTGAAGAATTGTACACACACACACACACACACACACACTATAAATAACTGTACACAGACATACTAACAAACTGCACACACACAAGGAATAACTGTACACAGACATGCTGACAAACTGCACACACACACACACACATTCTAAATAACTATACACAGACATACCAACAAACTGCACACACACACAAACAGAATACCTGTACACAGACATAGTGACAAACTATACACACACATGGAATAACTGTACACAAACATACTAACAAACTGCACACACACACACACACATTCTAAATAATTGTACACAGACATACTAACAAACTGCACACACACACACACACACACAAAATAACTACACAGACATATTAACAAACTGCACACACACACATTCTAAATAACTGTACACAGACATACTAACAAACTGTACACACACACACACGGAATAACTGTATACAGAAATACTAACGAACTGTACACACACAGACTAAATAACTGTACACACACATACATGCGGAAAAACTGTACATACACACACACACGCAGAGGACCTGAATAGAGACATACTAAAAACTGTTCCTGTATTTTGTCCAAAGTAGATATTCAATAAAGCAAACATAAATGTGGGACGTTTGCTAATATTTACCATCTGTGTGAAATGTATTTTTAATGTCTCGGGTTAAAAAAAATCGAACAGATTCCTGACTGCTGTGAGTCTCGGCGACTCCGAGCAGAACGGCTGCGAGTCTGCAGACAAACGCCACGATTGTTTTCACATCGGCCACATGAACACTGTAATTCAGTGAAAATGGCAGGAAAACGGCGAGTCTCCGCGTTCTTTCACCGGCTGTAAAGCTGTTAGGACACAAGTAAATGTAATTACCCTGCTAGGGACATGTCATAAAGCTGTAAT
This sequence comes from Bagarius yarrelli, assembly GCA_005784505.1. Lineage (NCBI taxonomy): Eukaryota > Metazoa > Chordata > Actinopteri > Siluriformes > Sisoridae > Bagarius > Bagarius yarrelli. Next base: position 1,028,490 of record VCAZ01000015.1, on the reverse strand, counting down.
TATATGCGGCTAGCTTTAGTTTAGCTAGCAGAAATACCCCGTGTTCTGCTTAGCCGGTACGTTATCGACTATGAAAAGGCGCAGTAAACTAATCATAACACAAGGCCAACCTGTTAATAACCAAGATTATAATTGATATTTTCCTCTGCATTTCCACAACATCGTCCCTCGTTTTCTAGCTCTAACATTCCCAGGTGAAAGGAAAAGCTAGGCTAGCTTTGTTACCGAGTGGAACGGAGAGCCCTGCATTATCTTACATTTTGTGAGCAGAAAAAACTGAATCTGCTCGGCTTCTCAAAGGAACAACAGAAGAAGAAAAAAACACCGATCTGCTTTATTCTCACACAAACAACCAGCCCGGCGATCCCATATCAAAAACATGCGAAACAAAAATATAGACATCAACGTGTTTAAATGAACAATTTGCATTTTTTTTTTTACTTACTCGTTTTTCTCCATTTGCTTGCTATTTGGGTGTCTCCTGGTTGATCGTTAAATCCCCTCTTCTTCTCCCGTGCACTTGCGCTCCCCTCCCCCTGCAACCAGACTAATGAAAGACATCATGCGCCCTGCAGGAACAATCACACACTCCGGACCAGTACAAGCACTGGAAACCCCCCTCCGTTACCATGTCCACCAACCAAATGTATGTTAAAATAGTGATTCTACGAAAAATAATTGTGGTTTAATTAACCAACACTGCTTAAACCGTCGGATTGTCTTTCCATCAGTGATGCACCATTTGTCCCTCTGATTTTAACTGTTTCTCTATTTTATTTAACGTTGACTGTTAATAGCAAAACATTTTTTACAATTATCACCCAAATCTAGGTTCCACCATGTGAATTTTGAGTTACTGTTAAATGATAAAGCCTTAATTGTAATGCAAAAGCTTTTAAAACAGGTCAATCTTAACCTAAAGACAACAAGAAGGTTGACAAACAACTTTACAGGAGTCTGAGTTTAGATTCATTAATAAAATAAAATACTGAAATAATGACTGAGAAAGAAACTTGTAAAGATGGAGGTTTTCTTTTTTCTTTTTTTTCTCCTTTCCCCCCCTTTTCTCCCCCTTTCCCTCCTCCCCTTTCTCCCTTTTTTTTTTTTCCCCCTCTCTTCCCCCACCCTTTGTAAAGAAACTTGTAAAGAAACCATAACGGAAGTCCTTCCTTTTCTAGGTGACACCTTTATATAAACTATAACTGTTTTACAAATCTGCTAGAATGTCATATATAGACTATCCATGTAAAATAAACTGCAGTAACACAAACGGTCACAAGAGAGTGGAAGAGAGAGAGAGAGAGAGAGAGAGAGAGAGAGAGAGAGAGAGAGAGAGAGAGAGAGAGAGAGAGAGAGAGAGAGAGAGAGAGAGATTTGCTTAACATTACTCTACAGGTGGATTTATTAGGGGTTTTCCAACCAAAAAAAGATTTTGAATTCCCCTATATTTCTGCAAATTATTTAGAGTAATTTTTGACAAAGGTAGATGATTTAATACAGCCTTAAAGCTACGATTTAAATCAGAATACACAAATCCACATACACAGTATAACCCCATGCATGAGAATCGTACCTGGGACCCAGGAGTTTTGCTATTAATAATATGCTAAGCATAATACACTTTGGTTGTCCCAAAAATAAACATAAAATAACTACTGGGCCCTTAAAACAATTAAATGTTCTAACATATTGTTCTTTTAAGGGCCTTGCTCATGGGCCCATTAGTGGTGGCTTGGTGGTGCTGGGAATCGAACCCTGGTCTTTCTGGTACAAACACCTTAACCACCAAGCCATCACTTTCCACAAGAGAAACAGTTTATACAACAAATTTCTGTCTATCCTATATGTATAGGCAAACTACCAGAATACACTAACACACACACACGCACACACACACACAGAGAGAGAGCTATACATCTAGCAGTTTATAAACAATGTGTTTATATTTGCATTAATTATACTTTAGAAATATTGCATGTGCAAATATATTTATTTATGCCATAAACAACTTTTTATGTCTCAGTCGATAAATTGAATGTTTGCTGATTAAAAATGCTAATTTCTGTGTATAATCAAAACCTTACAGTATAAATAGATCAGCATAAAAAAAGATGACAAACTGTAGCTGCTTTTTGAATAAATCTGTGCCTAAAAATTTACACCCATAGCAAACCACCATATACATCTAGGAATTCATCTAAGTGCTTACGACCCAAAAAAGGTGAACCAAGTAAAACTGTGGAATAAATCACGTTTGCTGTCCATTTGATCATTTTTCTAAAGGTTTAATGAGTCATGACTGATCGGCTTATAGTGCCACCTATAGGTAAAGGTAAATAAATACTGTTTAATACCTCCACCCATTCTGTTTATTGTATAGCATAGGTTTTAGTCTTTATGAAATGGAAACGTTTATACATCTTCCTGAACAAGCCACTGGTGGCTAAAATAGATCAAGTCATAGCACCACAGCCCACAACAGCTGGAGTATTTTAAAGGTCTTGGAAATGTAACATCCAATTAATGCCCAAGATTTGAACAAAATTATAACCACTGCTGCTAAAAATATTCATTCTCAGCTGGCATTTTAGCCTGCCTAATGTACTGAGATTGGATGCAGACTGGTTGTAAATATGAACTCTTACACATTCATATCACTAAAGATATTTAAACATTAATAGCTGAGGTTATAACTAGTTAGGTTGCTGTCATATTCTATTTAATGTACCATGCAGTGCATGTCAAAGATTGCAATTTTAAATTTAGTAGTAAACATTGTTATACACTTTGTAGCCAAAACTATGTGGGCACCTTAACATGTGTGCTTGTTGAACACCCCATTCCAAGATTTGTCTTTTCCTTGCTACCAGAATGGCCTCCGATCTTTTGGAACGGCTTTTTACTTGTTTTTTGAACAAAGCTTTGAGAAATTTCTGCCTTCCTTCACAAGAGGTGTTGAGGGTATTTAGGGTTGAGTTGCAGGTCATTTAAGTTCTTCCAAACTAAGGTTTATGTAAAGGGCTATTGTTGTACTGGGGAAGGTTTGCACAGGTTAGGCTAATTAAAAGGAAACCCAAAGCTACAACTTTCAGCCATTTTACATCATTTTAACAAGGCGGCACTGCATGAGAAGACCCACATATAAGTGACAGACCACATACTTTTTATACCGGAGTTTTTAAACTATTTATAGTTACATTTAATGTTGTGCTCCGGAAAGTGCTCTCATTGGGAATGCTGGGTCCCAGCAAATATACAAAAGTTATATACGGTCAAACATAAGACCATACCATATACAGTAGGTCCACAGCAGACTTTCAGGGGTCAGTGATGGGTTAGAGCTGTTCTGCTGACTTGTACAATATCAGATCAGTTATTTAAATGTTAGAACTAATCAGTGTATAAAATACAGGAAGCAATGTGGGATTCATTTTTTTTTTTTTTTACTATAAAAGCCTGATGTAGCCAGTCACCGTCTTAAAATTTCCCCTCTTTCCTTCTGTTAGGAAAGCAATAAGGGCTGTTAAAAATAACGGTACACCTTCCATTACATTTTTTTATTTATTTAACTTTTTTTTTTAAGGTATACAAGATTCAAACCCAAACATTGAAAAAAATGTAGAATTTTGTTATTAAAAATGGCACATTTATTGCTACATTACTGTTATATACAGGACAGAATCTTAATACCTACTTATATTTATATTTATATATATATTTATAAAAACAAAAGACAGAAATAAGAGACTGAAAATACACGCACACACACACCAGGAGGCACTCTGAAGCCACAACAGCAGTAATCCATATCGTTCATGTTCCACAGATATTGTGTTACAACAACGGTGTATTAGAATGGAAATGTTAAGCAGGACATTTTGCTTCAGACACAACAGCAGTTGTTATTAACACTGCATTCTGAAAATCTGGAAACAGATCCCACAAAAAAAAAATATATATATAAATTGCCAGGACAGGCATGTTTATGCTTACATTTTGAAATGTACTTTTGTTTGAAACATGTATAGTGATTGCAAACAAATAAAAATGAAAAAAGAACATTTTATTTAATGTCCCAAAATGCAGAACTCCTTTGCGAGTAGATTTCCCCACTCATGTAACTGAACCGGCAAACAATAAGCATATTTTTCGTTGTTGGGTTTTATAGAGGATGCGGAGATAAACTTTGTTATGACAGAACAAGCCTGTTTTTTATTTTAAAGATAGCGGACTATAAACTCTCTGGATTAAAAAAAAAAACTCTACTGGAAGCAAATGCATGTGCTAACTACTAAAGTCCTACAATATGGCATTTCTAAAGTATTTATAAAGTCGGCTTGTGGTGAAAAATACTGCCAACAGGCTATAGTGTTTAAACAATCCTCATAATAGAAATTCTTTTCTCATAGTTTGACATGCTTTCCTTATCTTTATGTACTTGGCAACAAACACCAACAAAAAAATGGTGGGGGAAAAGTTTACACAATAAAAAAAAAAAAAAAAAAAAAACAAAAAAAAGTAAATCCGACTACAAGCGTCAGATTATTGACAAAATCACACATACCTAATCAGAAACTTGTGTAACAGTTGATTCTTTTTTTCCTGAAAGATTAAATGTCATTGGAGAGACTGTCATTTGAGCACTTCAGAACATTTCAAAGATAAATGAATATTTTTTTTCAAAGAAAAATAAATTTAGGCACTAATAAGGCACCAAAAATGACTGCCATGAGAATGAGAAGGCCACATTAAAAATATTCAAAAAGGTCAATGACGCATTCCTCTTTTAGAAATCAATATGCATTCCTATAACCTCTTTCGAAAAACAAATATCAATAGTTAACATCGTCCACAACAAGATTGTAGACGTGTTCGGAATTAACACTGTATATCTTACATACATTAAACCATCCATGTAATCACACAAGATAAAAAAATGTCTTTAATCAGAAATGGATAGATTATATACTGTCAAATGAAATAATAAGAACTGAACTGGCAGTATTCTGACGTACAGCAAATAAGGAGTATAATCTATATTTGAGTGTACATTCAAAACCAGTTGCATAATGAGTTCATAGCAGGAGATAAGGGCTGGGCAATAGCTGCTTAATATCCGTTAGACATAAAAGAAAAATTCAGTATGAAGGAAATGATCATTACAGACAGTGAAATAACTGTGCTACCCGGCTTTCCTAAAAGTTTTATATCCGTCAGTCATTAGAATCAATTCAATCCAATTTTTGTGACAGAGCTAAATAATCAACATAGAGTAAATGTTAGACGTAGAAACGCTGATCGTGATGCGCAGCCGAACAGATTGGACATTACGCAAATAATCCAGATCATTCTGAAATGCCCTTCTTATCAAACCCTGCCCTGTTCTCTTACTTGACAATATAAATTACTACACTTGAAATTAATAGTGATTTTTTTTTTAATTATTTATAAATCTACAATGTATATCCTAACAAAATATATATTTATATATTTATATATGTTCTTACATTTTGCTCTAGTTGAAATAATAGCCTATATGCATGTATGAGGTGGACACAATGAGGTTTCAGTTTGGCAACAACAGTCAATGAGTCCTTTTTTAAGGAAATGGTTCAAACTGGTGTTTAAGAAAGGACAGAAGAACAATGAAAGATGTGCTGGAGTATTAACTCTGCGAATTAGAGTATCTTCGGCTAAAACTGACAACTGGATTACCCTGAAATAATAACGGAACTGCTGGGCATCAGGGCTTCCCTCTGGATTTATACAGGAGACAGAAAAGAAGGTGGGAAAAAAAAAAGCAGGAATGCTGAGACTGCCACACCACGTGCGGGTGAATGGTACTAAATAATTGCAACTAAGGTTTAAACACAGACATTTTTTGAGTGCTCTTATGAGCCATGTTTGCTCCGACTGGCAGAAAAGTGAGTGATCACAGGCTGATATTTAAAAATATCTGACAGGTTCTTTTGAACATGAAAAAAAAAATCCATTAGTTTGACAAGAATCTAATGACTTTAGCTGGGCTGTTAGCTTTCTCCCTTTAAATACAAACCTTGTGCATGTTGGGAATTTCAGTCCCCCAAAAAAAGCACCAAAGTTTTTCTTCCACTTCACATGGGTTTGGTTACACAACACATGTAAGACTGTACCTTTAAACAGGGAATGCCAAGCTACATAAAAACATTGCTCATTTACAAGCAACTCCCAAACAGATTTGTTCCACACAAGAAAGCAATTTGCTTCAGTGTCTCTTATAAAAATGTAACAATTATTTAGGCACAAATCCTCGATTAATTTTGAAGTTCTTTACCCTCATACTCTGAGCTGTGGGGTAAGTTGTCCGTGATTAATAAACCATACCAATCCCTGTGTTCCATCAGTTCATGAAAGCAGAAAAATACAAAAAGAAAAAGGGAAAAAAAATAAAATACATAGAGTTCTTCACATTTACGCTGGTAATCACAATCAGGAGTGCAGCAAAATGGGTTGTCAGTTTGGCAGTACACTTGTGTTTCTGGACGTGTGAAGATGCACCTCTTACATTTCATGGACAAGAAACCTTCCAGGTCAAAATGTGTGAAAAAACACCCACTTTAAAGAGGATGACGGAAGAGATAAAAAGGCCACTTCTTCCATGAGCCACTGATCTGCAAAACAAGTCATGTTCACATCGCTTTAGATCTAACTTTATTTATCTTAACTTTATTATTAACTCAAACCCTGAGCATTTTCTATATTTATTGAAAACATAAGTAGCAGAAGAACATTTATTACTTATAGAAAACAAATCAACTATTTCTCTATAAACATACCATCATATATGACCGACAGAATTGTGTCCATCTCCTCCCAGAGCAGGGTGAGATCCTGGCAACTGCATGGGAGAATCACCCACAACACCAGACACCTTTTCTTCCTCCCGTCGTTTCAGACATGCTGCCTTTGGGTTTAGGTTGCGCTCTAAAAAGAAAAAGTGAAGGAAGGTTGTAACAATAAGAATCTCTATTAGGGTTCCACTTTTAACTGTAATTGTAACATTGATCTAGCAAAGTAACAGCAATCACCACATAACTCTGAATATGCCTTTATAATAACTTTTTTATTTGATAAAATTAACTGTTAAATTTAAAGTCAGAAAAATTGGCCAATCGGACAATTATATCAATGTAATGACCAAAATATGCAACTTATGTTAATTTGCTTGATTTTTCAATTAATTGCTTACAAGAAATCTTAATCCATGTAGAAGTTACATGCATGGTAAACTAACTGAAGGGCAGGTCTGTAAGTCTTATCCATTCTAAATAATACCTTTAGAATTGTGAATGTTTTGTTAACGAACACACACAACAAGAAAAAATTGGAGAGTCATAGTTGATCCCGCACTGACCTCGCACTTGCTGCTCCAGATTAAGAATGACATTGACTGCTTGGTGAAGGATGAGTAGTTTGGTCTGTGGTTTGTCTGTGCTCAGGTGTAGTTGACACATGCGGCCCAGCTCTTTAAAGGCCTCATTGATGTCTCGCACACGCAATCTCTCACGAGCGTTATTGGCTACACGTCTCTCCTTCTCCCGTTCCATTTTCACCTCAGCTGGCAGATCTTCATCGTCCTCATCATCATCATCTTTACTATAGGAGGTAGGTAAAAGGGTTTTCTTTTTAATTTTTTAACCAAAGTATAAGGCTTTACATGGTTTTTCCATTACCTTAAAAAAGATTATCAAAATTAATCAAAAGTTTCTTTTTAAAAAGAGCTGTAAGGCCAATATTGCTAACAATTCAGAGACATTTAGTCCTACACAGATCTTCAAACATGCATTGCCTATAAAAACGTCTCAAATTACTTGTGTGTGGCCAAAATGGATTTCCAACAATGACTCTGGTTTTAAGCTGCCCACTACTGCCATTTTAGTGGATAATTATATACAAAATAAAGCATTTAATAGCTAGCCATTTAAATAGTTTAAAAATGTGGTTAGTGATTCATACATGCAGTTTTCTTTAACCCAATACTGTTAGCGACAGGTAGCTTTGTAGCACCAAAATAGCCATACCATGCACTGGCCAAAAGAAATTGGAATTTAATGTTCAATTTAAAGTAGTGGTAAGTAAAAAATAAAATAAAATAAATAAAAATGTAAAAAAAACAAAAAACATACAAAGAAAACGTTTTGCATGTGTGTATGAAAGAGAGTGCATTTCATTTCAGTTAAGCTGCTAAAACAGTTCTGCCTTATCGTAGATCAACAAATATTATAAAACTTCTAATAATCAATGAGTCTGCTTTTACAAACACTTTCGTTTTACTTTGAACCAGTATATTTGGCAAAAAATAAAAAAAAAAATATAGAAGTGTGTACAAATCGCATCAAATAATTACCATTGGCCAATGGGCAAACATGTCTAAACGTTAAGTTTGTATGATCTTTACATTAAAAAGATTTAAAGCGAGAGCTACAATCGTTTGATCCTGAAGCGTCTCAGCAGTGCATTCTATTGCGGGAGATAGACTTACTCTTCTCCCTGGTCTGAAACACTTGAATGAATCTGGAGGGAAAACGCCTCCTTTCTGAAACAGTGTGAGAGTTGGGGAAGGGAGGGAAAAACCATGAGAGGGAGCAGTGTATGTGGGATAAACCCAGACACTTTGCAAATGAATTGGCCCTTCATTTAAAGGCATACACATGTTAACATACAAATAACATTACAAACAATTTGCTAAAAATACACAATTTAAACAGTCACCTTTCCAGCCATGCAGGATGTGACGGGTTACTCAATTACACCAATTACTTAATTCTCAAATCATAAATAAGCTGTTTGAAAATAACAACATATTTGCATACCTAGCTCTGTTGCGAGACCCTTTGGGATCTTTCTTCTCCTCTTCAGACTTATCTGCAATGGAAGAGTTCTCATCCTCTTCTTTGTCTTCCCTCTTAATATCAGAACTGTTTGAAGTGTGTGTGGCTACTCCTCCTGGCAGACCTGCAGGTAAAGGGCATGCATGAAAACACGAGCAAATCACAACTATTTCTCTCCCTGAACACCTGAAGGTGATTTAGTCAGATCTAGTTGTTACTGACTAGTGAAGCCCTCTGGTCCTCCTGCAGGCTGAGGGGTGCCCGAGGCATGGGATGTTGGTAATAGGCTGCTGCTTGGAGGGAGGCACGCCGGGTCATCATGGTGACTTCCACCCTGACAAACACAGGTCAATACAAAAGCATTTTAATAAATTATATGCATATTTATTTCAATATACAATCCAATTCTGAGTATGAAAAGGCATAAAAGTTTACTTTTACTTCTGTAGGAAGGCCTATTGGGAAATAGAAACGTTGTCTAACCCATTCGTAATCAATTTTACAAAACCCCAATATTATTTATATTTTATAAACAATATTTAGATCAGAAAATTCAAGCTAATTAGCACAGACTAAACCTATTACTTTGTTAGCTACAGTTTTCTTAAAACTGATGCTGGAAACAGATAACCGTTATTAAAGTGTAGATTACATTGATTTGACAGATAAAACAGCAGAATAATGATGTAACTTAATTAACATAAATACCAGCATAACATTGGGCTGTGGTTTACAATTCTGTGACTAAAAATGTAATCTATATTGGTACTGTAAAACCTTACTGACAAAATATTTATGTAAGATATTTAGCATTGGATTCATAAAACTGGTTTGACTTTTTTCCATAATCCACAAGTTTGGTGCACTCACCATAGCAGGATGTCTGTTTCCCAGAGCAAGTCCAGCACCGGGAAATCCTTGACCAAGGCTCCCCAGAGCTCCATTATGAACAGATGAGGACACAGCACTAAGCAGACTGTGAACTTCTGAATGGGCTCCACCAAGGCCTGCGCCTGGGCCTTGGCCCACTGCATGACTGCGCAGCACATGAATGGCCTCCTCTAAATGGTCCTCCATTTTATTCTGCTGTTAGAGCAAAGCAAAAGATAAGTACGACAAAAAACACTTAACAAGGAAAATACTTCGATTTAACATGTAGTTATTTTTTGGAAAGCTAAAGAAAATTTCTTGACACTCACAAGTGCATGTATTCCACCTTCATAGTTAGGTGAAAGGGCTGTTTGGCTAGCAGATCTTGGCCACTGAGAAGCACCTACAGAACAGAATGACATGAATCAAAGAAGAAACATTAACCGCAGGTTTTGCAGTAACAAATCAAAAACAGCAGAGGGCACTCCAAGGATGTGTTTGGATAGGAGAGACGTGCTTTCAAAACACTTTAGGAGGAAAGCAGATAGAAATAAGCTTCTGTGCTAAAGTGTGTGTATATATATATATATATATACACACACACACACACACACACACACACACACACACACACACACACACACACTATACTATACATACATATACACACACTATACTATACAGATATAGATAGATAGATAGATAGATAGATAGATAGATAGATATAGATAGATAGATAGATAGATAGATAGATATAAAGTGTTTTAAGAAGTACTATAAAATGACCAGCAGTCAGCAATATTCAGTAAAGAAAGGGTTAAGAAAAACTGTGCAGGTGACATACCTGCAATGCCCTGGGGTGAGCCGACTGGTGTGGAGGGTGTGGAGGGAAAATTGTTGCTATTGTGGTCTGAAGGGTAAATCTGTGACACAGAGCGGGTTTACTTAGTATTGCCCATGGTCTCTATCCATATACATTAATAAATACTTCTGGTGACTTAATAAGAATAACTAACACAATTAGTAATTATACTTTTAATACAGGTTTAATCAAAAGCAATATAAAAGTCCCCACTCACCGAGGCTAAGGCTTTTCCAATCTCATCCCCTGAGCTGCCTGTAGCAGAACTTCTACTGACTGAACCAAAGGAAAAAAAACAAAAGTAAATTACTAACATTTAAAAAAAAAAACACCTCACAATGCATAAGCTTAGAAAATATATTTGGGGTTAGAAATGATCAGACTAATACAATGCTAACCCTAATTGAACATTCTTTTGAATAAATACATTTGGGATTTCCATATATTCAGTGGCTTTGGATTAAACACATCCCACATGCAATATAATATATTCCTAGGAGTGTTTGCCACAGAACCTACCAAATTAGCTAATGTTACAGATCAAGAAAATGTGTTTCATATATATATATATATATATATATATATATATATATAGTATATATATATATATATATATATATATATATTATAATTATATTATATATATTTTTTTTTTTTTTTTTTTTAATACAGCTCAAGCTAACTGTTTAATTCAGGTGAAGATGTCATAGTACAAATCGTGACTTAAACCCAAAACACATGAACGGTTTCACACCCATAATGCTGTCAGCTCCGTTAATAGACGATGTGTGGTTGTAGGCTCCGGAGCCAGTATGGAAGCCGTTGACGTCAGCGCCGTGGAGAGGGTAGTTTTGTGGAGAGAGAGGCAGCGGCTGGCGCTTCTGGAATTACATAATAAAATCACATTTATTATACAAGGTCACTCAGCAGTAACAGATCAATAGCAATGGTTTGTTAGTCAATAAGACAACAAAACCAAACAAAGATACTCTACAGATATCCAGATTCTCTTAAACAAATGCAAATGATACTAAAAGCAGAACTATTCAACTCTGCCCGCAATCACAGAGAACAAAGGCATAAAAACTAAACTGTATCCCTCAGTGGCTCAGGGTGAGCAGGGTAATGGACCAGAGAGAGACTCACCATCCTGTCCTGTGGATTGATGGCAGTAAATGAGCCTGGCTGGCTGATGTGGGGAGAGTTGCCCAACATGGCAGAATATCCTGACTGGCCCAAAGGCCCAGAAGATGCCCAGGGGTCAGAAGAAGGGTGCAGACCCTCTATAAGCAGGTAAATACAAATACAGTTTTATATAACTATAATAAATGCAATTTTTTTTAACTGTATAATCTATTTATATTTTTTATTAGCGATACTTCTGATCTTTGCTGCTGAACACACACACCTTGCATGTAGAAAGAGCCAGGGTACACAGGACCTGCTTTAGAGCCTGGATATCCGGCGCCGTCTCGAGGATATTCATCACCGGACGTAGAGGCATACACCTGGCCCAAAATAAAACCACATACTAAAGCATCCAAACTGCATCTGCGCTTGAGAAAACAATCGAATAATGACCTAAACAGCAATATCTGCACAGCTGTGCATGCTCCAACTATTTAGCACTCAAGAGGACTAAAAAAAAGATCTCAGAGTCTGTCAAGTTTTCTCTTGTCTATTTTATTTTCTTTATTCATTTATATTTCAAGCAAATGACGTGTACAAGTGTTTCCACAGCGCTCCCTCAGATAAAGTGACAGGGACTGGGAACACAGCATGCTGGGAAAGGTGCCACAGCCATGTCGCGGCACAGTCTGTGCATCCTCTTGCTCTCTCTCCTACGAGCCAAAAGCAGTAGAAGGTGGGCGCATACAAAAGGGCATCGCAAAAAGCTTCATCCAGATCAAGTCGAGCACCCTCGGGATGTGCTGCTCTACAGGAACAAGCAAAACATTTTCTGTGGCTACGGCACCTATTCAAAATGGCAGCTTTTTTGTTAAACGACCAGACTGAAAAAATCAAAATCGTGAATAAAACAATTACGAATCAATGTAGCAGATTTTCAAACTCATTTATAGGCTCAAGATGCTGATTTGAACTTCAGTGAACCTCATGCAAACAACCTCATGCCGCCACATATTACGCACTCCTGCATAATGGGCCGCCGTATACTTTTGCCATGTATGATTTGTTCTAAACACTGTGCACACAAGAATACTGGGGGAAAGTAGTTTAAAGCCCAGTGGAGACTTGACAAATCCAGCAAACCGATATTTCTCTTTTTCCTGTAATTTGATTTAACCGGGAGAAGTGGGAAGGGAACGGAGAGATGCACTTCTAATTACAGAGCCATCTGCCTGCTCCTGGAGCCTGTCCAACTCCACAGGCAGCTGGGCTGAAGAGAAGAGAGGAGAGGGAGGAAGGGTGGGAAGGGAGGGAAGGAGGGAGGAAGAAGATCGGAGTAAGGGGGGGAGGGTGGTGAGAAGTGACAAGGGGAGAGGTCTTGCAGAAGGAGGGGGGGAAAAAGTGGAAAAAAAATAGACTGGCTAGTCACATGGTAGCTAGAGATGAGAGCCTGAGAAGACAAAATGAGATACAGCCACGAAAAAAAAAAAAAAAAACTTATTTCTAGAAAAAACAATACTTAAGTCTGATACTTTTTACTGCAATTCAGAGTAAAAAGATAAAAGTAAGCTACATAACACAAAGGACAATGCATCAAAATGTCAAACCTTGCTCTATAATAGGCCACAAAAAGCCACATACTGTAATAGTGCAGACGTTAGGGTGGTAAAGAAAACTGGCCCATATCAATGGACAACAGGAAGTTACCTAGCTTACAGAGCTTAACTACTGCAGCACAGATCAGAAGCTCTACAAGGAAAAAAAGGGGAGGGGTTCAACTTTAGGGGATCATCAGCTATTAATCTGAGCGAAGACAGGTTAGTGAAACAAAGAGGGAGAGGAAAATAAAAGAAACAAATAAATGGGGCACAGAGATGGGGACTTCTTGTACTAGTGTGCAGAGGGAAAGACACTGTCGTGTGGTCAGCCTTAGGTCGACGGGAGGCTAGTGTAGGGGTGGGGGAGGGGTGCATTATGTGCGTCTGGAAGGCACGTGGTAAGCTCATTTGGCGTCGAACCAAGACAAAACAAGTACTCTTTGAATAGGACTAACATTATTAGCAAACAATATTAAAGCCTGTAACCTTATAAAACACTGGCTATCAGTAAAGATCCTTTACCAAATACCTTTTATAAGTTTAACCGTCAGATGATCCACTGTTTCCTGTTTGTTATAGAAATGCACATCAGACGCCTTTGCACACATTGTACAATGACTTTGTTTAAATATGTTTTTACAACATAGACGTTTTCCATGCAAAACGTGCCAGCAGTCTCTGGCAAAAGGCTAATACACGAATCTTAGCCAACATATACATCAATGCAGACGGGTTTTTGTCATCCTCTGGACTAGATTATTAATACTGCACGAATTCTCCAGTCACCTGAACTTGCCATTTTTCCCCCTCACAGAATTTCTCAAATTAGCTGAAGCATGTTCACAACTTATGGAGCACAGCTGTGTGTGAGATGGGCTGCTATTTTTTTTTTTTTTGCACATATTCATGGATTTATTCAGACTCATACAGTAGCTGTATCTATGCAACAACACAGGACAGTTTTTACCATGAACTCAAGTCTTTGTTACAGTGCAACTGCATGACTCCTGTCACAGAATTACTGATGCTGAACTTTCTTACTACGACCTGGAGGGGGAAGGGGAATCTAGAAGCAGCTGAAATGCATGTACTTACAGAAGACGGCAGTCCTGGTGGTTTCCTAATCTTTTTTGGCTGGCTGTCTATAAAAGAAAAGATCAGGCAAAAAAAACTGTCATTCAAAATTTCACACAAGGCTGGAGGTTTAAAGGTTCCGTTTTTTACAGTTATATTTTTCTTACCGATGCTTCCATCTGGTGGGCGTCTCCGGGGGTTGTTGGAGAATGCAGGGTAAAACTGAGAGCCAGACTTTAAGCCTGAAGGAGACATGGCATCAGCATTGGCCATCACGATGTCTGAAGGCAGGAACCCTTGCTACACACACATAACAGAGCAGACTTCAGAGTAATATTTACTTTAATGTTGGTCAACCACATAAAACAAAGTTTAGATCAGAGAGAGGGCTCGAGTGTTAGTGAGTTTTTCCCTTAATACCATCACCGTCAATCAATTTTGCTTACCTGAGCACCAAATGAAGAATAAGGTCCCCTTTCATTCTTTCCTGTATGAAAAAAATGTCCCTTGTCAGTGACAATATAGACTAAAACATATTCTATTAATATATTTCATTACATTACTTTTTACAGGTAAGCAAATAAAGTTAAAGCGAAAGAATGGCTAAAAAAATCCAAATGCCAGTGGAAGAAAGTTATGAGTCAACCCTCCCCCAAAAGTAGGGGCCTTGCTCAGCTACAAAGAAGCACTGTTGGTCAAACCTCAAGGGAGAATTTCTGCCTCAGCAGCCTCAGCATCACACAGACAGAAAATATTTGGAGAGAGACACAAAGACAGTCAGGAAAAACCCACCGCTGAGGAACGGAGAAGACAGCCCGTCGTGCTCATTGTAGTGTGCACCCTCGCTATAATTCTGTAAAAAAATAAAAAAATAAAAAAATAATAATAATAAAAATTCCTAATTTTTTTAGATAAAGAAAAAAAATAAAATCACAAAATCCATTTATTTTCACAAAGGACTTGTACGTACCCGTCCGTGATTGAATGAAGGGCTGCCCTGCTCCCCAGCAGCCCAGGGACTGGAACCACTGCGCTCATCTAATCCTGCAATACATAGGGTGCCAAAAAAGTTAGTGACAGACGGTAAGGAAAAGCTCAACAGATTTAAGTAGAGAGAGAGGAGGAAAAAAAAAAACAAAAAAACATTCAGTTCCTTCTGTGCTTTTTCACATGAGCTTCTTTTGACATTTGGTTTGTGAATCTCTGATTACAGGAGCTGCAGTCTCAAAAGCTAAAGTTATGAGGATTTCATCAAGGGGACTCAAACAGCCCTAATGAGCAAACCTATGTCACTCATCTGGGATTAATATCCAGGACTATGAAGAGAGCGTCCATTAGTTAGGACCTCATTAGAATGCAGAAATGTTATAAAATGGATTGTATGTCATGCTGTGTGCATGACATACACAGCAATGTAATGGTTTTGGGTAGCTGCAACCCGCTCCTATATAAAAAGACGTATACGGCATCTGTTTTTAAAAACCACCAGGAAAGAATTTATGAAAGCATACAGAACCTAATTTCCGTATAACACTCTCCTTTCTCTCCCTGTTTTATGCCTTAATGCTCGCTAAGCTCTCTAGAGACACACAGCTTAATTGCATGCTGATTTGCATAATTGTGCATATTAATGCAGTGGCTTTATGAATATTCATATTCCCCTTTTGAGGGAAGAGGGGGCTTCGGCGATCACAGCGGCTGAAGGCTGAGCATGAGTGATGAAGCTAACAAAGCAGTGCAAATAGCGACATCCACGCTGACAGACGTGATCTATGAAGCCTACGCAGGCAGCATGGCAAATGAAGTGGGCATCGAGCGGCCGTGTGAAAGAATACAGGGTAGAAAATGACTTGAGTTGGGAACATAAAAGCAAGAAAAGTCATTCAGAGGCGGCACGAGGTGCTTCATGGAGATTCATCATTGCAGGGACTTGATTTAAGCTTTCACCTGCATCTACGCCAGACCCTTGACAGCTCTGTATACCTTTAATAATGTTTAAAAACCTGTGTCGGTACAGCGCACTTCACAATGTCTGCAGTTTTCAAACTCGCACTATACAGGCTTTAAATAAGTACATTTAAACAGCATTTCGTCTTTTTCAGTTCTACTTTCTATAAGCTGTGAAAAGGGTACACTTGCTTCCGGGTAATTTTAATAGACCGCTTAATGAGGGAGGCTTACAATCAGAGAAACCCTCAAACACCACTGCCAACACTGACGACCAAAATATTATACCAAAGCAAACAGGAGACATTAAATAGCAGACATGGAGGCAGATGTTTTTCAAACAGTAATCACACTTTAAATCCAAAACCATTAAAGAGTAGAGGCTTTGATCTGGGGCCGGGATTGTGTGAGTCTGGAAAGGTGTGAGGAAGAGGGAAATGGGCTGTGTCCTGTCTTAACACTGTGCATACTGGGTGACGAGACAGGCAGCTGTAGAGGTGAGTAAAAGGATGGCCGCAGGAGCCCAATCGGACAGAGCTCTCCCTCAATCACGGGTGTCCAGATACACACCAACAGAGTAAGTGATAGGATGGCGGGGGTGGTTGGAGCAGAAGGTTAATGCAATTAGCACTCTTACGAGCACTTTTGTCTTGAGAGACAAGCGCAGCATGGATAGCCTTTGCTTTATTCAGAATGTTTAAATTCTTGCAGTTGAACTTTACACTTGAGTGTAAACTCAAATACCCTTCTGAATTTCTACAGATGTACAAGTATACTCTATTCTGTAGAACTCGGCAAATTAACCAGAGTCTACTGCAACCCAATGTTTGTAAAAACACATCAACATCTAGGATCAGCTGTCCAGTAAGACATAAAAACAAAACTGAGCCAGAAACAGCACCCTAACACTTGAGTTATCATTAGGCAGAAGCTAAATTTGAAAAATACGTCAATGATCTTTCTCAGCGTGAACTCTGCAATGTTCATACTGAGCTGCTGGGGAGCTCTTGAGATAGTAGGGGGCATGGATGAAGCTTTGTTTTAGTGCAGAGCCGTTTCCTGCAAGTCGGCAGGGGGAGAAAGTGTTCTGTTGTTTAGGGGGAGGAGTATTTTATTCTGTGAGGTGGGGGAATCGTTTAAAGACCTTTATTTAACCCTTTGTTCTCAGATTGTTCTTATTCAGAGAGATGTTTGGTGTGTTGATAGAGGGGAAAAAAAAGGCCACGGGCCTGAGAGAAAAAAAATGTCCTTCAGTATTTCTAAGATATCTGAAGCTTTCAACACAACGGTATAGCGGCTGATACAGTTCCAGTGCCAAGTCTCAACAAGTTGCTTACAAACAAAAATTACTGGCTTTAAAAATCCATCTTTTAATGTAAGGTTAAAAAGCAGCAGGCCAGTATACTTTTCACTGGGAAAAAAAAGAAACTTACCAGAGCCACCAAACTGACTGCTGGCAAGCGTGGTTGGTCGAGTTTTCCCGTTGGCCACAGGGGGCGCAAACATCTAGCACAAAGAAAGGACACAAAAAAAAGCACATTACAGCAGACAGTAAAGCATTAACACAGCTCAGTTTCAATAAAAAAAAAAAGAACACAGCCCTATGGCATAACATGACTCTATTGAAATAAAGAAAGAAAGCTTATCAAAACGTCACAATATATTTGTTGAAAAAACGATTACTTATCATCACTTGGATTTAAGACATTACCAAAATATTAATTACATCTATAAAAATCACTGGCGTTCCCCATGTCCACAATGATGGCCTGGTCATTCGTCATCATAAACATCTTTAGCTTATACTAGTCACGTAAAATATTCTTCTAAAACACTAAATAAAGATGTGTTTTATAAAAATTTAAGCCAGGCTTTAAAGAATCAACATGCCCCGGGTACTGATCATAAACACAGCACCTTTAAGCAAATCAATTAAAGTTTCGTTATGGAAACACCATCCTAGTAACCGAGCCATGGCCTCTATAACAATTTCCTCCTTCTGTGGAAAAAACTGCATCAGCCCTAGGAATAGCACTAGGAATAACAAGCTTGCACTGTCTACATTCTATAAAATTTTATAGAATAGAATTTTTTTTAGACACTGCTTTAGGGAAAACTTTTTAGTCATTATACAAAAATGACAGGATCTGAGCAGATCAAACACCAGCCCGATTTCATCAATGTTTTGTCAGGATTCTTCAGGCGACATACATTTGGATGTTGGTCATAACTTGTTTTATATCCCTCATGAAAACTGTGGTGGTTTTTCTTAGCATATAATTCCCACGGTTATATGTATTTCTTACATATTTATTTTCCCTGCGAGAACAGAGAAGTTTAAATAAATAATAAAGTGATAAAAAAAAACCCTTTCGGCTTAAATACAAATAAAGTATATGGCAACCCTAATGACGATCACAATCAATAATGTATGTAGACTATAAATTTCGGAACATTTTCATCAAACTCACTGAAATAAAACAGGAAATGTCTATCAAAAACATATGGCGTAGCCTGAACAAACTAGAAATTTAAACACAGCAAAGAATTCAAAAATAAATACAGAAGAAATTAATACAATAGTTATTCTAGTTAGATTGTTTAGCAGATGGTCAAATATTAAAGGCCAGGAGGCACAATAAAATTATTGAATATACTCTAAATAAAATAGTAATTAATATTTTAAATATAAAAGTGGGGGGGGGGGGGCGCACAAAACATATAAAGTTCAGCAGATTCTTGTCAAAAATGCACCAATAACTCTAATGATGACAAATGTTTGCACAATACGCTACAATGTCTTCGGATACCCGGACCTGGAATGCCCAGTGTGTACAACAAAAAAAAGCATGTGCTGAGTGATTATAGTCATGGCCTCAGCAGAGAAATTAAACGGACCGCTGCAATGTGACAGTTCTTTCCTCACTAAACAAACACCACACAGAGGATTCACGTGTACAGAAGCCTTGAAATTCTAATATATAGGTCACATTCGAGCATCTAAGCGCATTGAACAAAAGAGTACATGCAGGTAATGAACTTCAAGTGTTCCCTCAACCAAGCTAAACACAACACCACCTCAACCCCCAACCCCCAGAGGCCCCACCCCCACAGTCACTCTTTCTTTTACTTACTGCACTAAAATCCAATAGGTCGCTGAGTTCCTTATCTGTTTCGACCGCCATTCTATGGCCCTGCTGCTCGTTCATGCCCCGCTGTCTTTAAAGAGCCCTGCAAGAGAAAGTTTTATCTGACGTGAGAAAAATAAAAGGAAAATAAACTCATACTATCGGTTTGCTTCTGCAATGCAAACATATCAACTGAGACCAAAGCAATAAAGGAAAAGAACAATTATGATAATTGTTGACAGATGACAGCAACACATACAAGTCAAATAGAGAGGTCCCGAACATTCTTGCTCCACCCTGATGCAATCTTATCTTCAGGATGACAACTTTGGCTTGGCAGATAAACTAAGCTAATGTGAATAAAATTCACTCTGGGTCAATATTGCTACAGAAAAGCAATTTTCGGACAAAAATTTCTAGCATGTACACACGATCGATGTTTGTTTTGCGCCACAATGAGAAGGAAAGTTATAGAGAAGTTTTTTGATCCATCACTTGGGTTTCACTGTTTTACAAACTTCTACCTTCACCTCAGTTTTTAAGCGAGGTCGGCGTGTTCGAACTTTTGCGCACAAAACTGACATGTAATGCAAGAATTAAGCACTGGTTTAACCCACTTTTGACAAAAATTTCTAGCATATACACACGATCGCATATACTATTTCATTTATAGTGGATTTGTGAAACCTCCCCCCCACCACCCAAAAAAAACTATGGAAACAATGTTTCTCCTGATTATAAGGATGAGGTCATGTCTTTAAAAAAAAAAAAAAATTAAGCAACTTTTATGTAAATATTAGTGATTAAAAAAAAAGCCAAAAACACACACTATACTAAACAGTGTGCTACCTAGCGAGGTATTATGCAATGATCTCGGTGGTACTAGTCAGTACATTAGCAGGCTAAGCAACCTGTTGTAGCACACTATGCTGACATGCTGCTTAGTGCTTTAGTATGCAACCTGTAGTCCTGTGCTAGTTTGGCCTGGAAATTAAACCACACTCGGGACACAAAATAGAACAATACAGTAAGGAATTAAAAATAATATAAATCACATGCCAATAGATAAAAGAATATAAAAACCAAAAGTATGTGTATATATTTAACTGCTTTAAACAAGAGGCATGTGATGACGTTTTTACTAGTAGTATTTCCCAGATTATAATATTATATATTATTAGTAGTATCTATACTTCTAACCCTTGATATACACGTTCTTTTATTTCCAATAAGAAAAAGGCCATCAAGTCTTTTTTGCCATGACATTCTGAATATAACCAACATGAGAAATGGCTACAAACAGTGGATAATTATTTACTACTACATTTATAAATATTTCCACCGGTGTGTGTAAGAGGGAAAATAATCCAAACTAAATATTTGTATCACATTTCTGTGCCATTAAGACATTAAACAAAAAATATGAACTTTTACTGGGGGGAAATGTTTCAGATGGAGTGAGATGGTGGTTAAATTACTCGGGTTGTGTAGTGGGGGTGGGGGGACATGAGGAATTTCCTGCCAAACGTGCGACTACAGCCGAAGTAATTTCACCACCGCTGTTTGGAAAGTGTTTGTAAAACACAAAGAGTTTTTCAGCCTAATTGAAAATGTGGTTTACTCGACAAATTAAGCATGATGAAAACGCTAACAAATGATTTGCATGGACAGCTCCAGTGCAGCAAGTCGGGGACCAAAGTTAACCCCTAAATCATTACACCGAAAAAAAGAGAAACAAAGTATTTCGAGAAAAAACATACTATTATTATTATTATGTTAGACCGAAAACTTCCGCACGCCAAACCTAAAGCCCCTTTAGCCTAAATTACTCAGATCCATTACAGAGGAAATGGAAGTTCAACACAACAATAAGTGACTTCAGGACTAACATGCACACATACAGTTCACTTTATTCGCCAAAAGAAACGAAAGATTAAACCACAAAGAGTCAAATGCAGCATGTTACCTCTCTTAATGAGATGCTTCACATCCAGCGGTTATAAAAAATTGTGACTCTCATATGTGGGGGGAAAAAAGCCAAAACTTGAGCACGGTTTGAACCTCGGTTCTTAAAAACGTTAGATCACCATAAATCGTCTCCTATTTGCACTTCATCCTTTGGTGAAGCAAATCCACGTCGTAAATACAAAGTATAGAAAACACCCGGACGGGATCCACACGACTGATCGCTGCCAATAACAGGATTTCCCTTTTTTTGTTGTTACAATTGAGATGGATTTATTCTTCTAGTAGACATCTTAAAGCTCCTCCATCCACATTGTCAGCAGCAACAACGTATTCCTCCGCATGGAAAAGAGGGGGCCTCAGCGCCAGCGGTGTCCAGTTTCAAAATGCCCAGTGGAGAAAACAATAGTGTCGCCGCTTTCAAATAGTGAGAATTAAATATAGCAGACAGAAGGTGCTCAATACGCATTTAAGATATGTCGCGTAAGACACACAGCACAAATACAGCAAAGTAAGAAGAATTACTAATACGAACTATATATTTTGGCGGACGTAGATGGTAGGATAATAAGCGGTGATACTACAGGACCAGCACGCGATGAAGAGATAAACCCGCAAATGAGCAGCCAATTGAAAACCGTTATTAGTAATAGACGGCAACGATATCCAATAAAAAGGGGTTAGTTCAGTTAAACCCCGCCCATTTTTGTGACGCCCGGGGTGTGCTTTAGTGAGGCTGTGTGAAGGAGCTCAAGATATCGTTTTGTTTCTCTGGTTAACGTCGCCTCATGCGCTGAAATTTTAACCTGGTTTATAACCTGCTTTAAATATGATAAGCAGGTGAAATGTTTTCTTTTTAGACGATTAATAGTGATACAACACCTTAACAATTTGCACTTCGGATAAAACTTTGTATATTAGACAAATTCAGGGACTATAAACACCAAACTACAATGTGTATTAACTCCATACTAGTACATTAAGCACACTTAGTAGACAGGAGGCTGTGTTTGAAGTATTTTCACAAAAAATATTTTTAAAAAAAACCGTATGCGTATTATTTCTGTTTTCTTTGCGACTGTTTATTTCGCAGCCAAACGTGAACACGGCCAGTGAAGTGGCCTTTTCTCCCGCCCTGTGTGAATCATAAAGCTTCCTATGGTTTGTGAGGGGAAGGGGGAAGTGCAGAGTCTGAGTGGGGGAGGGGAGAACTGGCCACAGAATCCGAGAGAGGCTTCGTCCCAAATCGCGCATTAACATACTAAATAGTATGCAGCCTGAGGTAAGATCTGGTGGCCTATTTTTTTGCCACAATATTTAGTATAGTAATATCCGGTTTGGGATGCTGCACCAGAGTGGCCTCAGATAGGAAAACGGGTAGCTACATTGTAAGGAATGCTCATTCTGATTTCGAAAGAATCCCATTCAGGAGAAAAAATGGGTTCAAATAATAAAAAAGTAATGTTTAGAAATGAAATGTAAAAATGAACACATCATGGGTTTAATATAGTGTCTATTTAAGATAAAATCTTTTTTAAAAAACACATACACTTTATGTAATTTGTTTAGTATAATTAAAGGTACTTTTTTGAACTTTCTTTTGTATATGTAAAGTATATAAATATATAAAGTGCATTTATAATTTTTAGAGTAATTATACCAAATGTAAAAAAAAAAAAAGATGATACTCTTCATGGGACCACCTTAGTGACAAAAAAAGGTAGTTTTTGAAGCTCTATTTCAGGAAATGTACACTTATTATACCTTTGCACACACACACACACACACACACACACACATTATATATATATATATATATATATATATATATACATACACACACACACACACACAGATATACTTATATGTGTGTGTGTAAATGTAAATTTAATTGTGGTGATGCTTGTCGCTGGGGAAGAGTGAAACTAAGAAATTGATAAATAATAACATGAATTTTCCCCCTAAGTAAAGAGCCTCAGTAAATCACAATAATTAATCCCAAGGGTGTTTGTATGGTGTGCAGTGTGTATGGCTGTTACACATA
The DNA here is from genome assembly GCA_005784505.1 of Bagarius yarrelli. Lineage (NCBI taxonomy): Eukaryota > Metazoa > Chordata > Actinopteri > Siluriformes > Sisoridae > Bagarius > Bagarius yarrelli. Next base: position 1,005,004 of record VCAZ01000015.1, on the reverse strand, counting down.
CCCTTACTGTTTCCACTGAATAAAATGTCCTTACAGGAGACAATATTTATAATGTGTTATTTCCTAAAAAGAAACAAGGTGATAATTGTAGTAGACTAGTATTTGCAGTGTAGTTAGGCTTGTGTAGAAACAGCAAGGTTCACTACAGTGCTTGTAAACGCTCCAAGTAGTTTGTAGTAACAGCTGGGCCTGACATGGAGAGCAGGCACTAGGGCAACGAGACGGAAGGAGGGAGGGCTACGATGGACAAAAAAGAGCAAAAGAACTCGGTTAATAATAAATGAAAGACAATATGATAAATGACTCTGAGAAAAATGCACATTTTAGATTTTATCAGCATGTGTCACAAAATAAAAATTGGAAATTCGCCAGATTATTTTACAGGCTTTTATACTGACTTTGTGAAGGTAATTTCTGGAGATTTCATATGCACGGTAGGACTCATTATCTGAGAGACTGACTCTGTTGAGCCCTTTGCACTTCCTCCTAGCCATTCCCCACCCTCTGTCCTTAATTAACACCAGATGTAGAAATAAAATTAGCATATGTTTTGTACATTTGTGTAAACATATCAAATATTTATTACTGTAGAATAAATAATAAACCCTAGTTTATAACTACTTACCTATGAGGGAGTCAAAAAGTTTATTCATCACAATATTAGGCTTGGTAATAGTAGAGTATGTGTAGACATTAACATGTAAATATCACTAAATTGTAATGTTATTTATTATAATATTTTTATATAAGCTGTAGCCAGGGTCAAATAAATAAGTGAGTAAAAGCCAATATATTATACTTTAGGATTTTATATACTATCAGATTAAGCTACAAACTCTGTGCATGTAATTTAAGATGTTAGGTGAAATGACAGTTAAAAGAACTCTAACTATATCAGAAATCCCAATCAATTAATTAAAAAATATAAGACTGCCTTCACACATTTATAATTGCTACTTTTTGGCATTTAGTAAATCTGCCAGATGTTCAACTTGCAGTGCACTGCACTCGTCGACTACCTGCAGTGAAGGTTGAGATCTGAGATGCATACGGTACTGATCAGACACAAAAGTAGGCCAGCCTACTTTGTGAGCCCCAAAGCTTCACCATCCCCCATGCTTTCCCATCACTTCAAACACTGACTGGCTCTTGTCAGTCACAGACATGTTTCAGTCTTTTGTTTAGGATACACGCTACGTTTCCTTTTTCAGCATCTATGCCAAAAAGTTGCTTTTAGAACCATTTTAGATCTATTTTTGTTATGAACTTTAAAAAAATAAATAAAAGCTTTGCTTCACAGTATGCCTGCTGGTAGCCAGGGCTAGATTGATGGCTCTGGCCCACTGCCCATGTTCAGGGTCTATCTACGCAGAAGGTGGGAGAGAGGGGCTGAGAGAGAGGAATCTATCTGTTTTGCTCGCATGGCTGACAGTAAACTGACCCCCGCTGAGCTTGCTTGATCTGAGGCCAGTAAAAGGACATCGAATCTGAGACATTCACCTTAACAACCCCCCATTGCCCCAGAAAGGGACCATTTATTACTCCTATCTGGCAGTCTGTGAAATCATGTACCGGATTCTTTTCTTGGCGCAATTTTTAAAAAGGCTAACTTTTTAATTATGCAATCTAGTAGAAATGCATAAATATTAACAAATTATGAAAAATAAAACTCAATAAATATCAGTCATTGCATTTGACTGGCTTTAAAGAATTTTATTAATTCATTAGCACAATCATGGGCTTCCATGTGCAGTTACAGTCATAACCGGATACCAACGCACCTGCCGATATGGAATCCCGATATTGTATAGTTTACTTAAGCAGCTCTTTTGCTTTCACCCATGCAGCAGGCACAATGAAAGAGGCCCATGCTTCCTGTTTACAAACCTCAAGATCCTTTTTCCTAAATCATATTTTTGAGGCTGTATGTGAGTACACTGGTAAAATATCCAAAGACATGCATACAAACCTGTTTACAATTATGTGTCTATACATTTCAGACGAGCTGAGAATTATTACAGCATGAACGGGTGGTGAAATCTATTTAATTGGAAATAACATACCAACTCTAATTGTGACTAAAATAATCAGATGGAAAAGAGAGATCAATGAGCGTATGGAGGATGGGTTGTGAGAATATTGTGGGTGTTATGGGAGTTCTTGCTCAACAATAAACATGCCGGTGTGCATGTGTGTGCGTACACGTGTGTAGCACAGGATGGAGGTGGAGGCAGGCGAGGGGGGGGGGGTGTTATTGCTTTGTAAAAGTGATGAAATGATGTCTCAGTACAATGCAGCTGTTGCTGCCAGAGACATGCAGCTATGTCTATCTAGCTGGTATTCCATTTTTATTCGGCATTTGCACAGGTTCTACAATTACTGATTGATTACAGTCTTGTATGTGTGTCGGCTAAACCCAAAATCATATTGTACATAATACGTCTAGAGTTTAGAGTATGTTTGAACCTACAGTGCATTATATGACCTTCATGTCTAATTTCATGGCTCAGAATAATGTCTCAAAAATATCATCATGATGCCTGTCCTAATATTTCTCTTTTTTTTGTATTTCCTTCTTTTATCTATTTTACTCTCTCCCCTCCCCCTCTTCTTTGCAGATTAGAATTCATTAGCAATCAAAGAGCCTCCAGAGAGCGCTGGCTCTTAATTACCCACTCATTTGCATTTTTGCATATTAATGACTGCAGAGTTTTGGTGTGGCTTTTTTTGCCGCAATGGTTTAAAGGCACCCCAGGCTCATTCTCTGGAGACCAGGCGATGCCCGTAGGCCATGTTTCAGGGCTGTAGTGTCTAATACCACAGTGTGGGTGGACTGTGGTTAGGTGCACTTATGACACCAGGGTTAGGGGCCAAGGTCCCTAATCAACATATGAAAGAACGATCTGTCTTCAGCATCAGCAAATTATTGTCATATGGAATCGTTAGCGACAGATTCCGGCTAGGATACATAGAAAAGATAGTGTTTCTTTCTGTGGTATGACCTGATTATGCTGCTTGTTGCTTAAGAGCTTTCCACATACGTATGTTTTTTTTTATTCTTTGTTTAAACCATTTTAGGTTGTCGGCTGTCAATAAGGATAATTAAGATACAGCCGTCCTTGTTGGAAAAAAACTATCTTGGTGTTCATTGTTAAAAAGGCAGCAGGAGTCTTTACAGCTTCAGTTGTTGCATGAAATTTCTTTTATACACTTTCTCACAGACACCCGAACACACTTTAATACCCTAAGAAAAGAATAAGCGGGCTTAACACTTTTAAAGTATATCCAAAGTTTTGTAGTGCTCTACTATTTTAATCTATTTGTGAAACATTTAAAAGAAACAAATAACTAACCTGTTCTTGATAAATTATTAAATAAATTAATAAAGGTTTCATTTTACAAAAAAAAAAAAAAAAAAACAGAAAAAATAAAATAATCCAAAATTGTAATTACTCACAAACTAAAGTAAAATAGTGCGATATAATACGTTAGGGTATACATCCAAATATATGCCTTAATTTCACACTATTTAATAAGAGAAGTAAAGCATAATGAGACATTATTTGATAAATATCCACCACATTTGGTCCTGTCATTTTTCCTTTAAGGTGGTACCCCTCAAGATGCATCTTTTGTAGTTTTATCATGTGCATTTAACCTAGAATAAGAGTTAGAATAACTATAAGTGCAGAATAACTATTGCTAAATGGTGTGTTAATTATTCTGTTTTTGTTGAAAAGCTGGTTAAGCTGGTTGTTTGCATTATGGCATTATATTGAGATGGTCCTAAGTGAACTAAATATGCCTGAATGGAAATATTGACCTTTTATTAGATTTATGTCTAGTTTCAAAAGCTTGCAAACAAAGAATAATTTTTCAGCAACTATGTTTATGACCTATATTTTATTTCTCTATTTCGCCCCCTAGTGGAATAACAGACACAAGCTTATTTTTGCTTTTTCATTTGCCAACTGTGCCTGATCATTTTAATTAAAAACACAGATATTAAATTAATTTGTGAGACTAGACTACTTGTTAAGCCGGTATGGGTCTATGGGCATCTTTTGTAATTATTTGTGGTTGAATAAGGCCCCTAAAAGATTTTATATTTCCTTTTTCCAGGTGAAAGATATGTTTTAAAGCTGCAAAAGAGACTAACAGACCATAACTAAAAGTGCAAAACTTTTACTGACTGCGTCCTACATAAGTACATTACTCACTGTTCTTTCATTAATGGCTACAAAATGACACACCTTGCAAATTTAGTGCACTATTTACAGAATTGATGTTATTTATTTTCATACAATACCCCAAATTCTTTCTGCTACCACTTAAGGAAGCGGTAGCTCAGTGGTTCAAGTGTTGGACTGCTGTTTCAAAGACTGTGGGTTTAATTCCCAGCACATCCAGCACAGCTACTGCTGGGCCCTTGAGCAAGGCCCTTAACCCTCAACTGCTCAGTTGGATTAAATAATCAGATAAATTTAAGACGCTCCGGCAAGGGCATCTGCCAAATGCCAGAAAAAGTGAAGGTTGCTGACTAAATTCTGTTCGATAGCTGATACAAACGGCCATGGGGCCGAGCGTGTGTTAAATAAAAGAGGTTAAAAAGCATTTATTGGAATAGAAATAATACAGAAAAAATATTTTTATTATTAATATTAGTTAATATTATTATTTGAAGCCATTTTGGTATAGGAAAAAAATGCAACAAAAAATTAGCAGGATTGTTTTAGAGGAATGCTGTAGAACTTTATTATCCCTATCTGGCAAGTCAGATTTTATTACAACAATTAAATAATGTCATTTTAAGGGCTCTAAAAACAAATTTTAGTTGATTAAATTTTAGTTTGTTTTATTATAGTTTATTTTTAAAATACACTTTTTGTTTCTTAGGTGTGTTTAGCCATGCCAGCTCAGGTGCTATAGGGTGGAGGTGTGCTGTGGGACGGCATTAGGCGCTAACATACTACATGTAAACCGGTTATAATCATGTGAATTTGTTTAATGACTAAAAATTTTTTAGATTTAAGACCATTTAATTGTTAATTAAATGATCATTTCAAGTGTAAACGTTTTTGCTCAAATTAGAAGCTCGTGTTTATGAAGAATACTAAGTGGTATTTTTGTTACGGGTTGTTAAACTACTATTGTTAAATTATAATTAGCTCGAATAAACCTGGGTTTTTTTCCCGGTTTTGGAAAACTCCGAATAATGTACAGAATATTACCGTACACACATTGTAAATAAATTACAATAGATTTACAATTTAGATATACAATTATAGGTTACAATTTAGATTGTAAATATATAACAATATAAACGTTGGTTTAAATGTGGCTTTGGAATTTCTTCAACCAGCAATTAGTTGTCATCCGGTAGAAAAACATCTTCATACACACCTTTAGGAAAAATAGCGGATTTCACAGGTCATCTGGAAGAAAAAAATATATAAGCTAATTGTTTGGCGCCATCTTGTGGCAAAAGAAGTGCACTGGACATTACGTTGTGTGAATTTTTTTGTCCTCATCTTCAGTTTTGTGTATTTGGTCTGGAACTCTCTGTTTAAATAAGGAAGTCTCTCTGTTAAATAAATAAGGAACCCTATGTAATAAGCCAGAAGTACCACTTGGATACACTATAGTACACAAATTGGTTTAACTGACAGGGTAACTATAGGCAAGTCAAATAATGAATCTTTTAACCTGTTGAGCAGGAAAGTGTCTCAAAGTGCACAACATGTTGAACATCAAGATGGATGGGCTATTACAACATAAGACGGTTTTAAAATCAACTCCTGCCACCCGGAAAGAAGAATCAGATACAATCATGAGTACAGACTCACCCAGACTGGTCAGTTAAAGACTGAACAAGTTTTTGTAAGCTTCTAATGATCTCAGTCTTAGGCTGCATTTACATTGCATGTATCAAGTGACCCAATTCCGATTTTTTTTTCCTCCAATGTGGTAGAGATTGGATTTAACTCCAGTGTAAGCAGAAAAAAAACCCCCCCACATGGATTCTGATATTTTCAGTTTTATTATATTTTCAAAGAATTGGATATGAATCGTTAATGTGCATTAACGTGTGCATTGTAAGCAGACAGATTTTCATCTGTTAATGCGAGTCAAACATCATCTGATAAGCGACGATGGCACATAACGTCAACTCAGGTGGACACCAACAGCGATATATAATAACTCACAACAACTGTGTATTTTGATATTTATTATTTTGTTTACTGTAACAAATGTTTGAGACCCAAAACAGAGGCAGGGGCAGTTTTAAGAGTCCACGATTGGAGGTTTTTTCTGTGCCGCGCACTGCGTTTGATTGGAAATATGTTTAAATATGATGCTGAAATAACATACTGAATAATAATAATTTTAATCAATTATATAACATTTTCATCCATTGCGCTCATTGATTATCGCGCCGCTTCACTTCCTGGATTGTTTTGCCGTGTATAGTGTAAATGCAGATATCGAATACAGGTCAGTTTTAAAAGATAATGTAAGCAGGTCATAAAAAAAATAAGATAGTCACCAAATCGGAACTGGGCATTAAGACCTACAAAAAAATGCAGCCTTAGATTCTTGTTTTTGGCCTACAGTAGTGAAACCCAATGGCTACCCAATTCAAAGTTTGGTGTTTTTTGCCTGTTGAGATGTTTTGTCTCATTATCATAATTGTAAATAGAGATCACTTAACCACACAGCCCATTACCCACTGTCCTTTCTGTTCAGCAAGATGTCTCTACTTAAAAAACTGTTGCTCACCCAATGCTTTACACCTTTTTTTTTTTTTTTTTTTTTTTTTTTACAAACTTGTCAGAATCCTAGGATATCAGCACTTTCTAAAATACCCTAACGCTCAACAATAATTAGATGATTGGAACAAACTTAGATCACACTTTAAGCAATGATGTATCATGTATACATTTGCTGAAGCTATTTAAGTGTATCCACATAAAAACACTGTGCTGCTCGATATGATTGGCTGATTAGATGTACAGGCGTACATGTACAGCTGCTCCCGAGTAAAGGCTGAGAGTATATTAAAATAACATCTAAAGGCAATGATAATTTCATCGGTATAAAATATACTGAAACACAGAGCGTAAACATTTCTTTTTTTAATAGAAAGATCTTATTTCTTAAACCAGGACACCAGACATTTTTGGATATATTTCATAAAAATAAACAAACAAAACAAAAATGAAACCCAACAGAAGAAAATGGAAGCAAAAACCGGCAAAATGGAATTACATGATTTTGACGATGCACATTTAGTGGTCTCATATACAATACAAATTCTTTTCATCAGCAAAAGTGCAAATTCTCCCAAACTCGCCTATCCCTCCGTAGCTTCAACAGACACTGACAATTTAAAGGAATAGTATTTAATTTAAGCAAAAAAAGGACAGAATTACTACCGTCCAAGCCTGAGATACTGGGAAATATTCTGCCGCCCCAAAGTTTGCTTAAGTGAACAGTTAGTATGTGCCCTAATGCTCATATAGGGCTCAAACCAAGACGCTATTGCTAATTTGCTGTTTCTATGTAATGTATTTCTTGCCTTTTAGTATTTTACATAATTATATACATTATATAATCTCTGTAAGGACTTAACAAAAATATTGTATGCATTTCTAATGATAATGTATTTCTCCCTCTAACCATTGAAATTTGTTTTAACAAGTGATTAAAATGTAAGATAGTGTGCTTGTACAAACTAGCATCAGAGTAGGAAAATAAAGAGAGGTCTTACGTGGCCTCATATGTGCATGGAAGATCGACACTGTAAAGATGAGAATGTGCAGCTAGACCCTGGATGGGTTCGAGGGGACCAAGGCCACCACAGTACCATTTTAAACTGCAGCTTTAAATGCTGTAAATGTGAATTCTAAAAGGTCCTTTATACATATTTATAGTCTCGTCTTTTTCTCACAAAAAAAAATATTAATTGGGAAGCATGTTCAGTTTAATGTCCTGCTGCTGTTGTTCCATGTTTTGCCGTGTCTGTCTACAGATGCATGTTATTCAGTGGGGCGGCAGCTCGAAGGACTTCAACCCAAATATTAGCACATTCAAGTTTTTCTTTCCATGTAGTTCTTTATGCATTTAAATAAATCATCATATCCACAATGAAATATAAAAACTAAACATTAATAAAAGAAAAGAAAACAATAATAACATAGATAACATTTACAATAAAAAATCAATAGAGAAAGCACATAAAATGCTTTTTTTTTTTTTTTTTTTTTTTACAACTATTAACCTGCAAACAGCTTGATGGCCTTGAGAAGCATACATTACTGCAAACAGCTTGATGGCCTTGAGAAGCATACATTACTGCCTACTTGCTAACCTCAGGACTGAATGAAGGCTTCTCTTTTCTCAAATCCTAAACATGTTTACTCTCCTGCCATCATTTGTAAGTGTGAACTTTAGAGTTACGGAATGCCTCCTGGATTTGTTGGTGGTTTTAGGAAAACCAACAAGTTTTTCTCTCACATAAACTGCTTTTTTCACTACTGTGGATATTCTGTGGCCCAAAAGCTGGAATGTAGCCAGCGCAAACTGTGAACTCAGTGAAAGAAGACGCACGGTAACTCCGCAGGTTAATGTTTTTAACTAATAATCTTCTCTACTTTAAGAACCTTAAAATGCACATGATACACAATGTAATGCGGAGGACCGGGGGTGCATAGGTCTGTTTGGTAGATAAAATCTTTACATGGACAGAAATTGTACAATAAAGCTTTGATTAGATGCAAGGCCAAAAATTATGGGGTGGTTTCAAACCAATGGTCTGCGTTTTTTTTTTTAACCTGAGAAGCAATTGAATTAAAAAATAGACGATTACCCATAATCTCCACTACAGTCACATGTTCCATCGCATAGTGACACACAAGCACCATGCACCGCTGCTCAGCATAGTTTCAATGACTGGTAAAGCACAACATCTGAAGCCGTCACATACTTAGAAAGGCATCATTCGTTCCTGAACATAACTACCTGTGTTTGTACAAAAACACTACTTGCCCATCCTTTCTGTGCAAACCAATGCTTCCCACACCCAAAAAAGACTCCTAGTGCAAAGTGCCTGTAAGCAACAGACAGCAGTCTCTCAATGGACGTGCAGAACTACAAAACAAATCTTTCTATAGCTTGCATATACCTAGTCAGAAATCAGCCCTTGACATGCTTATTCATAACTCAGATGTGACCATTTTCAAATCTTAGTACTATTTGTTCCATGATTGTTAGAGCCATCACTGTCATTGCATGTGTGGCTGTCCAGAACTTGACAAATAAATAAAAGATAAACACAAATATTTGAATATTACAAGTGACAATTTTGTTTAAAAACACAATCTCAGTCTAGCATCTAACTTAGGAGTCATAAAAGAGAACTGAGACTTCTATGAAGACTGGAGCGTTTTATCAGGACTGGGCAAAATGACAATACCTAGATACATAAAGACATTTTTAAAAATGCATCCATGTCTATGTTGTGATATTTTTGACTAGAACAATGCCAAAACTAGTAATACCAGTTTTGAAAACCAACTTGGCTTCAATTAATGCCTATTAATTTCCAGACACATTATGATTTAACACAAAAAAAAGAAGAAACGAGAAAAAACACTTTAACAACCAACCAGCTAGTTGATAATGTGTGTAACAGTGGAATTAATTATAAAAAGTTCTGAGAAATCCTGGGATATTTTAAAATTGTATGTATGTAAGTTGTAATTTGTCATTATATTCATTCTATATTGTCATAATGCCCAACCCTACTTTTCACCCTTACATTGCCTCATATGAACAGCTCACACATTTTGGTGTGGTTGTTTACGGGAATTAACAACAACAGTCCTGACAGCCCCCATGTTAAGGCACATTCTTACCCACTTCTCTTTTGCTTAGTCAGACTTATACACAGCCTCCTTCAGACTCCTCATGGACCCATTTATACAAAGTCCCAGACAAGGCCAGTGAGCTGATATGAACTTAAAGATGTATTATTGATTAGTCAGATATCAAATCAGGAATCTATTATTTTAAAATTTAGGCAACAAGTTTGTATTAATTACCTAAATGCTCACCCATAGTGTGTCTGGTGCTGTGGTTTCGCTAACATGTGATATGTGCTTTGGGGTTTTTTTAAACCACAATCCTTTTAAACAAGTTATGTTGCTCAATATTGTTGACATTATTTGGAAATTTAATCTGATGCAATCATTAGATTAAGTAACAAAGAGACAGCAAGCTTATTTAGATATGGGTTAATTTGTTTTTCAAGTATACCAGGCCTTTACTTACTTTGGATTTATATTGTTTAATTATAAACAGAAACAATAATAATAATAATATTAAGGGACATGGAAAAAAAGAGGTTTAAGCAGGTTAAAATGATGCTCTGTTCATGGAAACTCAAAGGCCTTGTCGAAATAACCAGTCCTTCTTTGAGGACTTTTAGTGCAAAATTCTTGCTGTTTCAGCTAAAGCACCAGGTCCAGTGCTACCAAGCTACATCATCACCCCAGCTGAGCCACTAAAACAATCGTCCATCACCACAATATAAGTTTAAACCCCCATCCCTCGGCTATACACATGTCAAATCATACAAGAGCCATTAAATTAGAAAGAAGTATATCAACAACCTTATCAGGGTAAAAAAAAGAAAAGACAGATTTCATCTAGTAAACAGGCAGCAACAGATCACAAATAGGACAGTAATGATAAAAGAAAGAACACAAGTACATTTACTATTCTCAATGATTTCTACTTAACTTTGCTTAAGTAAAAAAAGGAATCATGGTTCTGAGCTGTGGCTAATTTTCACCAGCGATTTACTCTGTTCTGTGGTTTGACCAACAGTCACAGAATGTTTTAGTGTAGGGCTTGGGTTCATGGACAGCCAGAAGCATTGCCCCAAATGATTAACCCAAAGTGCACTAAAAACCTTGGAATCTTTGGACAGGCTGGTCGTATACTGCGAGTCACGACAAACTAAACTCATTCTGCAGTTCAAAATGTTTAGGTTGGATCCTTGTAACAGCACCTTAACCAAACACTTTCATTTCCATTTATTGTTAACCTTACACAGGTGTCACAGAGTAAAATTAGAATTAGATTATAACAGGCAGTTTGTTTTCTGCACATAATAATATGAACCAGAGTAATGAGCCACTTAACTGCCTAAATGAAATATATATATATATATACACATTTCTGGAAGACCCCTGAAGACATTCATGCACCCAAACACACATTCTCACACATATATACGCATTCTTTCTCTCTCTTTCTCACACACACACACACACACCCACACACAAACATACACAAACATCTAGCCACCCCCTTATTGACTCCATTCTGCATTAAGACATATATAAAGAATAAAATTATACATTAAAAGAAAACTTCAAGTGCAATCAGATTTTGGGGGGGGGGGGTCTTTTTAAGGGGGTCTTTTTAAAAGCCTGCTTGTTTTTTAATCAAGGACACACACCATTTCAGAAACTCAACATAATAACCCTGCAACAATTGACTGTACAGATTGTATTTTGGCAGCCAGTCGGCAAAAAAACTAAAACCATAACAAAGAACTGAGCTAAGGATCACGACATGGATGGGTTTCTCTTTTTAGCACATTCTCTCTTTCGTTTTTAAAGTACCCGTTTATTTTGACAAAAAGTGCCCTTCTCAGTAACAAAGTGCAATCAAAACTTGCTGCTTTCGTGTTAAGGTGCAAAGGACTGAAACGCTGGGCACAGCACTGCAGCTGCAGCAATGGCAAAGTGAGCGATGATGTATGCCCTGCAAACGGTATTGTAACTTTATAGTCTAGTCTTCGCCAACAGCATCTACTACATTTACAGCTTTTTTTTTCTCTCTGTACCCACCAAAAGAGGCAAATCTATGTGAGATCTGTAAAGTCCATCAAGCACTTCTGGAATAATACGATTTTGCTATTAAATCTCTCAAATAAAAATGGAGACTATTACTGCAGTCACACGGTCAGATTTTTGAGCAAGGCATATTTGGTCATACCCACAAATCTGACATGCTGACTCTCCCTGGCCCGGGGATTGAGTCACGTGGCTTAGGATGTGTCTGAAGGACAGTGTTGCACTCACCCACAGGAAAACACTCACAAAATGAATAGAATGGCTACCACCCTTTTTCCTCGATTTGGCCTCCCAACCCAAAACAAGTATTTATTGCTCATCTGATTACCCCAATTATCCCACTGGATTGTGTTCCAATATTAAGGGATCACAATCCAGTGGGATGATTGGGTTTCTGTGTAAAGATTTGTTACACACCTTTTACTAAAGATTTGATCCAGTCAATTTAAGTAAGTTCTTATTACTTATAAGTCTATTTTAAAGGGAGACGGGATCAAATCTTTAGTAAAGCTGTGCAAATGCATAAAAGGTGCTCATCTATCTTTCCAGCCTTTCCATGCTTGAAAAGAGAAAACATTTTCAGCCATTGTCCACCAGCTGTCTGTTAAACAGTGCTCTCTCTTTCTCTCTCTAACTAAGCTAGCTAACTTTGGCCGATTCATTCCACACCCCACACAAGGTTCATGCTTTAAGATGGAACTTGACAGTTTCTTTAAGTGCTAGGACAGAGTTTAGGACAAAATGTGTTCCTTAATTAAATGCTCTTATACATTCAAACAGCCTTTCACCCTTTGCAAGCTTCACGCAGGGAAGAGCCTGGAGTGACACTGAAGGAAGATATAACCCTAACAATCTGTAATAAACCTTTTATAAAGGGACTACTATCATTATCACCTAATATATACAAACAATGTAAAGTGTCAAGTACCCAAAACAGCCAGCTCAAATAAAAACATCAACAATGACAAAAAAATAAGACAAGGGAAAAAAAATAATTAAAAAAATCTAAAAAGAGAAAAAAACAGGCTTACAGGAGGTAAAAGATTTAACATGGTTTTGCTCAGTTGCAAACTGATGATAATAGTGCTATAAAACACAGAACCTCATCCCACCTCTTCCTCCCATGGTCTAACATGATTTGCCTCAAAATGTCATTTTTTTAAAAAGATATTACCACATATTATTTTTTTTAAGGTCAGGGGGTGTTGGGGAGTAACACTTAAAAATCAAACCCCTGTCTGATTCTATCTGGAACATTTATAAAGAAGGTGCTGCACCAAAATTGCATAATATTGCCATATTGTTATGAGACAATAGAACTTTTTCTTTATGGTACATGTACATATGTGTCACTGCATTAGGGAAATAAAAGGATTCATATGTTGCTTCCTCCACATCTTGGATCCCCTCCTTGTTTACCTGTTGCATTAGCAGCCGTGGTCAGCCAGGTGTTTAACACCTCACTTGTTTAAGACAAAGCCGTGTGGACAAAACCCAGAGATGAGGAACCTGTTTGAACTGCATAGTAGCTCCACTGTCTCGTATGCATATGGACAAACGAATTATGCCAAAGTTGATTTAAGAACACAAAACCAAAAGAAGAACCCCCAGAAAGACAGAGACAGCATAGGTGAGTGATGTAATCTTCACTCTTTCAACCAGCCAGCAACTGTGGCTTCAGGTCTCTATGCTGAATGATAAAGGGAAAAAAAAACAAAAAATATGTAAATGAAGAGATTTTTGGGACACCCTGATTTGGTTTCAAAGAGAAGCATGGAGTTGTAGCTATTTTTCTCTCAACTGATTTTCTTTTTTTTTTTCTTTGATTTCTGTGCAACAACCGCACCAGCAGTGTGTAAATTATGGCGTTGTTGCATCTTTTTGCCTTGCAGTTGCATCTCCTCTAGCCTCTCTGTCGGCAAGTGGGCTATGTGTGCGGCTCCCTGGAGCTTCTTCCGTAACAATTACACCGATGCCCTCCTCCTCCTCTTCCTCCTCATCTTCCGGATTTAGATGCCCCCTGGTGGCTCTAGGCCCTGCACTGGTTGGATCCAGAGGTGCTTCAAGCACATCTGGCTCTCGTACACGAGGCTTGCGTCCACGGCGAGATGGGATGCCATTGCAGCCATCCTTCTTTAAGTGGCGATGGAGATGATCAGAGCGCACAAAGGTCTTAAAGCAGCTGGAGCACTGATAGGGGCGTAAGCCTGTGTGTACACGCATGTGATTCTTCAGGTCATAGTTATGAGCAAAGGCGGCACCACACTGTGTGCACAGGTAAGGCTTCTCTCCTGTATGCTTACGCATGTGAACCTTGAGCTTGTCCTGTCTAAAAAAAAAAAAAGATAGACAAATTTAAGGCAAAAAAAAAACAAGTGTACAGAGTAAATTAGTGTACTGATTAGTGTACTAAACAATAAACAATTTATTTTAGGTACTGTAGATAAATAATAAAAAAATATATTAAAAAGGTTAAAAATATATATATATCAAAAAAGTTGTTTTCAAAATAATTAGCGCTGAATTAAGTATTATTTACATAATTTCAATTTATATACTAAATTCATATATATATTTTTAAAACACACCTTCATTGAACACTGTGTTCTTGCTGATAATCCTAATCACATTGTATTCCAGTGTAGTCAAACATTCTGTATTATAGCACAATGTCTTTTGCTTGTTCTACTGAAATGAGAATGATTGTTCGTACCTGTGTTTTGTTATTAGGACAATTATGCTTTTAACTATTATAACAGATTATTTTGATAATAGTTAACAGCAGCTTTTAATACCTAACGTATGTAGACCCCAGTTTGACATGCACAATACACTTGGTACCAAAATACACTTGGCACTTGGTTCCCTTGAGAGATCTATACGATTATAATAGGAGGAAGCATTCATAAATGTTTAACTAAGTTGGATATAGATACCCTAGATTTATTTTGTTTGTTTTTTAAGTTAATCCGTTTTTATATGCCAGGCCTTGATAATAATAATGATTAACAATAACGTCTCTTTTCTTATAGAATCTTTTGAAATAATTAATGTAGGTTTGGTTGTTGATCTTGCAACATATGTTTGCTCCCAGGAGGCCCAGGGTCATGTGGGGACATGAGCCATAAAGCTAGAATCTTTATCTCTAATTTCTCTCTGAGGCAATGACGAGTGCTCAGTGTTCAGGATTTTAGCATAGAAATTCCTAAAGCGGTTAGAGAAGGGGTGATTTTTTTAATCGGTATAGTAAAGTATATTTACAGGGGCTGATATGAGCTTACTTTAATTGGAAAAATATTAGAATTTTAGGTTTTAAATACCAACATAAATGTCTATAAAAACACACAGAAAAGGAACTTGATTAAATCGAAACAACATCTGAGGCAGTTCAAGGTGTCTGGAATATTTAAAGATAGATTAGGATAAGAATATGAACAGGAGAGACAACCACCAACAATTGTGAGATCGAGTGCAGGGTCTTGTGTTAAAAGAACTTATCTTTTTCCCATATAATACCCCCCAACCCTCTTTGTTTCTGACCAGGGCAGAGTACAGCTAAATAAACTGCCACGGCTAGCCAGCCCGGAACTGTGGAGCCTTACTGTACAAACACACACAGTCGCGCACACATATTTATGTGTATATAAACACAAACACGCGGACCCATGGTCAAACACATACACATTAAAGCATACAGACACACAGGCATATTTTAAGAAAACACAAGCACAAACATGCCCTGGAACAGATAAACACATGTATTCCTACTGTCCACATCTTACTTGAATGCAAACTCACTGTAACCTACATACTAGCACACACACAGGGTGACACAGTATGACCCCATGGGAAAATATAATAAAGTGGTTTACTGATAAAAGTAAATTATTTAAAAGACAGGATTGATTTATTGCCCTGATCAAATAGGGGCAAGAGTACACCCCTTTCTCCACTGCCTGCTACACGAAGCCATAGCCAGCACACTTAGATCCCTGTATATTTTCAGTACAACATCTATTTTAAATAGGTTCTCTAATTAATTCATTGAGAGAACAGTTGGATGATTGACCTAATGCCTTTAGGTAACAGTGCACATCATGTTAGCAGCTCAGTATAAAGGGGCCATGTGTACAGGGAGCAAAAATCAACCTAACACCCAAGATCACAGGTTAAAATACCTCACTGGCAGAGATATGGCACCAATCTATAATTTTATTTAATATCGTTATGAAACGGTTTATAGCGACCTCATCTCTGATAAGAAGCAGCACTACCATGCCACTTTTTATTGGATCCCCCGTGTTAAATTCCAGGACTTTGTCATGTATGCTGCCTATCCCTATAAAAGCTTGCTTTATAGCTGCTTGCCGTCTGACCAGAATAAAGAATCCCTACCCACTTCCTTGCCATTTGCAAGCTGAGTTAGGTGATGGTGGCACGAGTTTAAATTTACAGAAAATTTCTATTAAAAAAATCTAAATATAAATATAATAATCAAACGAAAAATGCTACGTCCTGTAGTTTGGTTGGTTTAGTAGTGATATAGAATGACAGGAATGAAACAAAATAGAAACAGAAAGGCTTGAGGACAGTTTAAAAACTTATAATCATTTAGATGAATGTGAAAAAAAAAAAAAAAATTTGTAGCACTTCTAACATGATTTGTTAAAAATATATATTTTTTTAATATTGCTTTTCTCAAATGATTTTACTTTAAATAGAGATGCGAGATTAAAAAGAAACTAAAAAAAACATATTTAATTTATTATTATTGTATTTATTATACAAAACAGTGCTTTAAGAGCCAATTAGAAATATGGCATTTAGGTAATAAAGATTTGTTGATATCAGCTCACTGACTAAACAAAGGAATGTTGCCTCCAAGTCCCTTTATTAAGTGACTTTTCCCCAACTGCCTTGTCCCCATTTTACAAAGTATATATCCCCCCCCTTTTCTAAAAGTTAGGAGGTTTTGTTAAAAGGAAAAATAAACAAGCCAGTAAAATTACTCTTACAGTCAAATTAGTAGTTATTTGTCTCACCTGGTGAAGCGCACTTTGCAGATGGCACACTCATACGGCTTCTCTCCAGTGTGCGTGCGGATGTGGCGGGGTAGCTTGCCAGCACCCTGGATGACCTTGGAGCAAATTGGGCACTTCTGGAATGCCTTAGAGCGCATTTTTCTTTCACCGCCAGCGTTCCCTGTGCTAGGTTGACTTCCAGTGCCTCTACCTTCTCCACCTCGCACTGAGGCCCAGAGTGGAACGGTTGCCTCCTCACGCTGCACACTGTTAAAATATTTCAAGTAAAACTCCACATCCGGCTCTTCTGCATCAGCACCCTCATTTTCAGCTCCAGCTGGTCTCTCCTTCTGTCTCTCTATAGAGTCAATCATCTGCTGCAGAAGAGCACTAGCGGGCCCTCGCTCCACCTCTGCTTCGTGCTCTGTTTTGGGCTCGGGTTGATGGAGGTAGAAGTGTCCATTCTGTGAGGATGGGGCATAGAATTGCGAAAGCGCTTCAGTGCCATTCCCTCGAGCCCAGATCAGCATGTCCTTGGTGTCCTGCTGCTCGTCTGGATCATCCTCCAGGTCTTGTGGAGGGTGTATTACAATCCCTGGGCCTGGGGGAGGAAAGTAGTTAGACGGCGTGCCATTGCTGTCAGTGCCATTGCGATGGCTAAAGTGCAGGTGTGCAGGCATGTCCCTGAGCTCTGGCGTACTACAGCTGCTGCTCCAGTGGGCCCCTCTCTGAAAGAATTCCAGGTACTCGCGAGCACGTAGCCGATTGCCTTGCTCTCGGCTTCTCCGTCCACACTTTACATCCTCTTCCAGGTCATCCTCTCTTCGGTCGCTACCCGTCTAAGAACACAAAGCAGGGCTGCAAGTTTACACCATGTTAACTTCCATATTAAAACATAGTACTGTTGACCACTTAACCTACTGTCTACCTAGCGCATGTGTCGTGTATGCACAATGTTTACACCTTCTGGTTAACCTACCGGAAGGGAGAGCACTTTGGTGTCAATCAGGTGTGTGCAGATTTCTTGGACGGGGGAGATCTCAAGCAAACGGGCAGCACTTAGGATGTCGGCTACACTGCTACGGCTGACGGTGAGTGTGGCTGTGTAGGCGAAGTCCAGCAGTGCAGCAAGTGCCTCAGCATGCACAAAGTCCAGTGCGTATACACTCTGGCGCTCAGCAGCCAGGCCTGAGGTAAAGAGTTTGTGGAAATAGGAGCTGCAGGAGGCTAGAACTGAGCGGTGGGCAGGAAACTCACGCTCCTGCACCACCAGCAGCACATCACACAGCAGACCGCTGAGCCGTTGCCGGTTCAAGCCGTCTAACAGGTCCGCACTGTGCTCAGGAAAAGGGATGCCCACTGGGCCCTCCTCTGCCTCGCATGCACGCCCGCCGGCACCCGACGACATCTTCCACCAGCCTGCCGTCGAGCCACCAATCGCAGCCACCGCCCGGGTCGCCGTCCTGCCGTCTGTCCGTCTGCCTGTCTGTAAAAAAAAAAAAAAAAAAGATATGGGTTAAGATGAGATTTTGCAGACATGTGGAAAAGTTAGTATGTTAAAAAGGAAAACAAAATTGGCTGTGATTGACTGGCTCTGTTAGTCTGTGAAGGGAAACTTATTTGAAAAGACTGTGATAGGTCAGCAACAACGCAGTAGACTACTGAGATAGCATCATGCAATTTCTTAGAATGGAGTAACTGCAGTTTCTAGTTCCTCTTCTAATGACAGTTTTTCTTACTTCAGACCTGTTTCTTTCTAGAATCTCACTTCCTTTAGAGGCAAACCAGCCTTTGAGCGGAATAACAGTATATGCCATATACCTAAATTCTTCATGAGCAAAATAAGAAATCTAAAGTTTGTGAACATAAATTGGATAATGCAGTTGGAACTTTGCTTTACCAACACTCACAATTATCTAAAGCTAAGATTTTATACTTTGATTTATATATAAATTAAATTACATTCACACATAAACTACTATGATATTGTAAAATTTGCTTTGATACATTTTAGACCATAGCTAGTTGGGAAAGGGTAGTAGGTATGCTGAAAAAAACAACAAGAATGCTGACGACAGAGTGGGGCACAGAAAGGATCTGTGTAGAGTGGAGTGTGCACTTAACAGAGGGTGAGGGACAACGGACTACAGAGTGTAGGATAAAGTAAAAAAACACAAGAGGAGGAGTAGGACACATACATGACTGTAAGGGAACGGTATTAAATAGACAGGTTGTCAATCCGGTCTGAGCCAGTTACCCCACCCAACACTGTGTGCCAAGTTTCAGGAAAGGCCTGTCCCCTTGCTCACGTGTCAAGGGGAGATTAAAATGATCAAATGTAGCCTGGGTAAAAGTGGGAGGGAGGTGGAGAGGGGTTTTGCAAGGTAACCCTGCTCGATTTGTCTGTATAAATGCACACACAAACGAACAACAAGCCCCTCCTCCATCTGGCACAGAAACTCAGCAGGGGGTGAGACTGGTGGGGATTATTCTCTATAGAAGCAGCATATTCAAACGAAATTCCTGCTTAACCTGGGCACCCCACCCTCTCATTTCTACACACCTTCTTGAAAAAAAAATGCTTCCTACCTTAACTGGCACAATTCATCACATTGCAGCGGTTACTCCTAGGTAAAGCAAGTCTCTAAACAAACCTGTCTGCTCAGCCTATTTCACCCTAGGTCACAATTCTACATTAACTTGACTACTTTTTTAGCTTCCAAGTATTACAAATTACAATAATACCGTGATATAGAGCACATATGCTTATGACACACACTTCTATATAGTACACCTTAGGGATGTCCAACTATTAATAGGCACCTTCTATTAGTTACATTATTCCACCCTGACTGGTTGAATTCCCTTTTTTTGTGTGTGTGATGATTACCTGCACGCTCATCCTTGACACGACAGCTTGTTCTTTGTTTTCTTTTTGAGCCCTGATAAAGCCTGGCTGACCAATGCTCATTTCACTATCTCTCAAAAAGCTCATTTGAATAGACTAGGGTAAAGATCAGCCTGAAGGCTGGGAGTAACGGACAAATGTCTAGCAAGTTTTATCTGGGTACAAGAGTAGTAGGGGTGAAAACAACAATTTGACCGACCACACCTGATTTACCTAAAAATCAGTAAATAAGAAAACACGAACGAGTATACATTCCACAGTCATCAGAAGTTCAGTGTGCTTCAGCTGGAAGGTGATCAATCATAGTAGCTGTCCCTGTCCCAGAATAAACCCCATTTGAGCTAAAAGAAAGAGGAAACACTGCAAACAAACCTGATCCTGACACCTTCTCATGGCTCCAAACATTCCTCATCATTAATTCATGGCTATGGGTGACGAGGGCTGTGCCTTGGCCCCAGTGACTTGCTTGCAGGCCTCTCAGTCAGCAGCCACTGACACAGCCCGCCACTGCTTTGCAAGTCAAACCACAATTCGCTGCAAGTAGCCATCCCACCCCCCACCTAAGCCCAGACGTGCCTGCTCTAGCTGGCACACAGAGCAGTTATGAACACCAACATTTATACATAGTTTTTACTCTTTCATAACTTCAAACACCTTAACTCATTAGATGTGATACACCGTGTTTTGGGTGATTAAACAAATCCATTTTAAAAAGTGTAATTTGTATGTTCGTGTAAAAAATATATATTCAAACTGACATTACGGTGCTGTTAAACTTAAATCTTATACAATTATTTAATACATTTAAAGGTCAACGAGAATATGATTCTTCATTTATAAAAAAAATATTTAATGTGTTTAATATATACTTTAAAAGCAGGTTTATAAATGCCTTAGCAAAGCTTATTACTGGAGTTCCTTTACTGGTATATTTTACTTCTTTTTTCATTCCATATTCCATCAGTTACCTTTTACAGGAAGTTAATGAAATCGATACACAGAATACATCTTTTAAGAGAGCCCATCAGCTGATACAACCCATATTAGCTGCAATTCCTAAAAAGAAAGATGAAGGATGTGGAGAGATATCCTGTCGGCTCAGTGCTTGTAAATTATTACTATAAGTCATTTTATGAAGGGGATTCTATACACATAGGTTATAAGAGCTCAAGGTCACGGCTGAAAGGATATTAGCCGATGATCTGAAATGCTATTGAGAGAGGGTGTCTGGTTCCAAGAGGAACAGGATTTTGCTCATGAGTCACTTCAGCCAGCAGTAGTTAGAGAAACCTGATTGGTTGTATAGCATGCAAGCAGGAAGTGGGCGAACAACTGATAAAACTGGAGTTATAAAGTTGGGCTGCTTCACTTCAGATATGCCAGCCAAAAACATCCATGCTGACAATGCCCCTTGAAGTTATTTAGTAAAGCTGTTTAGAATTAAACATCACAACTTCTGCGTTGCTACCAGAGGCCAACTCACTCCAGATATAAAAAAACAGACAGCATGCTTTTGATAAACATGAATTGGTCATGGCTTTATCAGGAAGTTGGATCCAAGTGTATATATGTCAGATGCCCCCTCAAAGATTGACCAAAGTTTTCCAGGCTTGATTCCCTGCACCTGGTAGCTTGCTGGCTCCTGTTTTAGCGAGTCTTTTGGACACTGTGGCCAAGCTTACAGAAAACCAGTGAAGAGAGACAAAACAACGTGATCCCCCTCACCTAAAATGGCAGAAAAGCTCTAAAAATGCAGCGCTGCTGTTTCCAGTGCCTGTGTGTTGCCATGTCTCCATCTCTGCAACAGAGGCCAGGCGGAATGGACGGACGATGACTTCCTGTGTGACTCTAGCGATGGTGTAACAGAACCCACTCTGTTATCAGATGACCAGCTCTCCCAGACACTGCACTGCGTTTGTCCGCCGCCAGCCCACCACAGCTTCCACTTCCTCCTTTTCTGCCTCTGCTGAGGAGGCAAAAAATGCACGTCCCACCCGCTGCTGCTTTATTATCCAAAGATCTCGCAACGATTACGCAAAGGTAAGTGTGTCAAGGACTCTCCTCCACTTGCCAGAGGCCTAGCTCCATAATGGCAAACAGGGGCGGGTGAGAGAATAACCTTACAGCAATTGGATTCCACATTACTGTAAAGGAAACTAAGAAGTAGGCCTTGCCCGACTTGTCGAAAGACCCACTGCAGATAAGGACAAGTGAAAGAAGGCCCTGTAAAGCGCGCAATGAGAGCATAATGAGATGAGTTCTCTGATTACCGATAGAAAGGTTACCTCACTGCAGCCCATCTCCCAGCTTCACAGTCTCTAATTTGATCACTTTAAATATGCTTCACAACAGCCCACCCAGCCAACTGCACCAGATAAAAACTATACTGAGCACTAGATGCCTACTGTAACTGCTCTTACAAATGTTAAATTACAGTCAGCTATGAAGTCACTCCAAAACAACATGGAAACATGTCCAAAATGTTTATACCGTATGTGAAATCATGTGACCATCTTATATAGGATTTTGTATTTTCTACATATAAGGGACTGTAAAATGTACAGTCACAATTTTCTACAAATGTTTGCCCTTTCAAAATTCAGTCAAGTTGGGATAGCAATAAAAAATATCATGGAACACCTTTAAAAGCAGATAAAATTCAAAGATACTAACAAATCTGTATTTCAAGTAGGAAGGTCACGTTTGAGACAAGAAGCAATCCATTTATTTTATATAAAAGCTAGATGTTTACTTTATGGGTGGTAATCATATTGCTTCCAAACACTCAAACACATATGCACGCACTTGCCAACTTTTTTTTGAAGGCCTCATAGCATTCTTAGGTGGGTGCCATGACTCAAAATGACCCTGTGGCATAATCTACCCATACACACTATAAAGTACACCCACTTAAAGTGGGTTTAAATATGTGTGTCATTCACACAGCAACTAAGAGACAATAAAGAGAGGCCTCACCCCTGACAAGACAAGGCACCTTTTCTGTGTATTGTTCAGACACTGGGCGTCATCAGCGAATAAAAATACCCCTTGCGCCCTCCCTGTACCCGCACCAGCCAAAACGAGTTAAGCCAGTATGGGTTGGAAATTATCTGCACACATCCTTGAATTAAAAATACAGTAAGAAAAAGAGAGAAGACGCTTCATGCACAAGACTGAAATCACGTTTTAAGACGTTTTCAAAAAAAGCGTCTGGGGACAGATGGATCATTAAAAAGATACACATCTGGCAACAAAATAAACAAAAAGTCACAAAGTTACAAGTTATGAAGTAGCAAACATAAGATGACTATTTTCTTAACAGTTTAAGAGTCGATTAGATGTGCCACACTTCTCAAGCATGCAAGATATGATACTGATGAGCATGATACTGATCTAATACTATGTAATTCCAAAGAATAAACTTCTTACAGTCGCTTTTTACTTCTGTTTATGAAAAAAAAAAACAGTATCAAGTTTTTTAAAACAAGATAAATAATGACACCTAATTTATTATAATCTCTTTGGCCATACCTTAACGCAGCAGGCCTCGGTTTTCCATCTCTACTCCATCTTTAACTGGGTCAAGTGCTTTCAGCTCATCTAAGCCTTGTGCCCATCTATCTATATATATTTCTCTCTCTCCTAAAGATTCCACTGCTATCATGTCTTCTCCACTCCAGGCAGCAGAGAGAGTAAGATTGCATTAAGAAGAGCTTACCAGCCAGGCAGAAATGTGTTTCTCTCTGTGGGCCAGCTCAGTGTTCCCTGCCTGCCTCTGTGCCTGGGCAGGATCCTGACGTGAAGTAACTGCAGTCGGCAAACTTCCGAGTGGCCCTAGCTACACAGACAAGCCCTTGCCTGATCCCACACACAGGCAGACACCTACTAACTCTAACTCTCCCCCTTTCCTCCTCCTACCCCCAGCCCTCTTTTTTCAGCCCACTGCTTTGGCCTCACTTCCCTCTCTGCAATTGGCTTGACAACTGCTCACTCACCACACCTCCCCACTGGGATAGGCTACCGGCTGTTCCCTTTCCTGTATGGCCAAGGGCAAGGCTCGCTGGGATGTGAAGTCTTATAGTTACTTTGACTGCTTTTAGGCCACTGTATTGGACTACAAATCCCAAGCTGTCCACTCACACCAACCCCACAGCTCTGAGCCCTGTTTCAACGTAAGCACTCTGAGCTGAATTATATGCTATGGTGTGTTGCTAGCAGGATGCCAGGTATTAAAAGTACCAGAGACCAGCCAGCAAGCAGAGCCAGGCTAAAGACAAATTCGCTGAAGCAAAAGCAAACCACTATGTTTCTATAATGTCTTAAACATGCCTAAATAATATATAACCTTATACTACCTTGACTTTTTAACAACAATGAAATATGAATACAAAAGAGCAAAACAACATTCCAGACACACACACAGCTGAAATCTGTAATTCATTACATTTGATTCCATTTGAAAAGTTAAAAGTAGAGACTGTCACATGCCACTTTACCTTGTATGACAGCATAATTTTTGGTTCCTCCTTTCTTACATACTGCCCTAGTCTTTCTCTTTCGAACCCCCCCGCCACCCCCCTCCCACCACCACCAATACAAACAGTCAACCAGACTAAGTGCGCTGAAAACAGCTGAAAAACTGGAATAAAGTTTAGCAAGACAATAGCAATTAATTTAGGATGAGGCAAATTACTTTTTAGATGACAATCCCTTTCTAACCCTATTTGCCCTCTCTCCTCTCCCTCCTTCATTCCTTTTTCTTTCCTAACGACAGGCCCTGGAAGAGATGGCAAGGGAACTAAGGGGGAGTGCAGGGGTTCAGCTCACCTGTGATGGCCGTGGTGCTGATTTTGTGGGTTTGCTTGTCTCTCCTCTCCTCCTCTTTAGAGCTGTCTTTTTCGCTCACCCTCTCTCTTTAGCTTTTCCTGCTTCTCAAAGACTTGTATGCGCTAAACAGGCAGTAGATCAACTCAATTCCCTTCCTGGTTTCTGGAGGGCAAAGAGGTCCCTCCCTTTCTCTCGCTCCCTCTCTCCTTCTCTCTCTCTTAAAGACACAGCATTCCCCCTAGTCGGTAACCTCTTCACCTCTCTCGGGAATACAGTAAAATTATAATATTGTGACACAGAGGCAACAATTAGGTGGAAGCAGGTAACACAGGATAAACAGAAACATGCCATAAATTTGAACTGTTTAAGTTTTGTAACAAAACATTTACAGTGACTGAGCATGTGCAGGATAATCATGATTGCAACCGTCCTTTCTTACTGGAGTGGCTTTGAATGTGTGTTTTAGGCACACCCACCCATCCCACAGCCTGAGGTCATGGAGTCCCACCCCAGAAACAAGCCTTGGCACATTCCAAAACACTAAGGGTCTGCCAGCAACACCCCCAAATATACACACACAGCTCTTTCATTTATGCAGTTCACAACATGCTGATTTTAAATGGTCCCCAACAGAAACACTGATCATCTCCCATTTGTACCAGGTTCCATTTTAAACTATTTGATAGATGAATACTTTATTTAACAATCAGAATGTATATACATAGCTCATACAAATTACAAACTTGAATTGTTTACCAAAATCATATTTCATATTCAAAAGAAAGTGAAATTACCCAAAATTACCCGATTTGCAATTACAATATAATAATTACCATCTTAAAAGACTACGTGGAAAATTATATAGTCCTTGGTGGAAAAGTTACTTTATGTACCTTATGAAGCATATGGATTATGTTAACACAACTTGACATCAAGTGGATGAGTAAGCCCTGCTCCAATCAGCCAAGTGTAGAATACAGCAACTTGAACTCAACTTACTAGTGGGGTGGGGGACCCTAAAAAACAAATCAACACATTTTGGCCACAGAGGGCACTGCCAACTGGCTAGCAGGAAGAAGACACATTTCCATGGAGTATTAATAAGACACTGTGGGATTCCATTTGGCTTTAAAACATAACAAGCCAAATAACAGCAAAAACTCAGACCATAATAAAAGCTCTGCTCATTTGTCCAGCTTCGTAAACAGCAGATAATAAGACAGAAATCATTCTGGTTTTAACATATTACTGCCTTTTAAGTGTTATGATAAATTTCAGTTGCTGTTAAACATATTTAATCCATCATTATTAAGAGTAATAATACTACAACAATTACTCAGCCCAACCCTTACCTACCACACTAGTTATATACAGACAAAAACCACATTAAAGAATCTGAAATTACTTTTTCTATACTGATAAACAGAAAAGCAATTTTAATAACAGTTTAAAGTCCTTCTTTCAGTATTAAGTATGAACTTTCAACAGAGATCTGTATAATAGTTTTTATAATAGTTATATTTATTTTTTTATATATCACTATCATAATATGTTTAGATAAAACTACATGATGATAAACGTCATGTAGTGCCCTTTATAAAACGATGGCGATGAATATGGCACTCTCTTAGGCTTGAGTTGGGTTCTCTTGATAACAATTGCTAGCCTGGTTATCGTTAGTCACCACTTCCACTGAGTGTTTACATCTCCTGCTGTCGGTGCGTTGCATGTAATGCTCCTAGTATACTTGTCTTCCCAAACAAAGTGGTCTTCATGAACCTGCAAAGTAGCCTGGACACAGTTATCATAGTCAAGATAATTTTATGGCTAAACCTACAGAAAGCAGTTCCCCACTGGACCTACTTTAGTTGCTGAGAACACAAAGATAAAAATCTGTTTTCTTGCCCACCTAATAGCACAAACAAAAACTAAGCCATTCGTAAATGAACACATTCGGTAACAGCTGATTAGCAGAAGCTAATAAACAACGCAATTTGTGTTCTAGGCACAAGGACAGCCTGGTATCAAACGTGGCTCAGCTTAAATAGATTATTCTGGAACTGAGGCCATAAATCATGGAAGCTCATGTCCCTCAACAGAGCTCTCATTGTATCCCAGTGATCCACCTTCTTTAAATGCTATATCTGGGCGGTGTTTCCAGACTAATAACGATGCCCCATACAGTTGACCAGCCATAATCATCCCCCTCATCTAATAGAACAATACCACGGACTAGACCCCAAAAAAGGTCCATTGGATTTGGTCCACTGAGGCCACCGGTACCAGCTTGTGCAACATTTAAAACTGATATGGGTGTAACTAACAAATATTCTTCCAGACCTTGCAGCGTAGCGAGAAGCCAGACCTGCAGAAAATTATTTGTTGTGCTTTGTGCACACCCTACTAAACCAAACAGTGGCTATTCAGTACCTTTTTTGCCATGAAATAAAGATATGTGTCAACCTTGTCTAACCAGAGACCAGCCTACTGGGTGGTGGATGTCATCACATGCCATTCTGTAAGTGTCTCTGATGGGTAGTACAAAAGGTTCTGCAACCTGGGATCTAACGTAACCTTCTTAGTGTTGAAGCAGCATAATGTCTAACCCTGGTGGCATGAGTGACACAGTCATCTAGGAAACATAGTTTATTTTGAGGGTCAGTTACACACTTACACAGTGTGGGCTTTTGTCATTTTAGGATTCAGGAAACCATTGGAAAGTTTTAGCATCTAACCGAATTTTAGGTAGCAGTGTGTTACGTCGTCTTATTTACAATCTTTTTCAGTACAACATATACAGACCTTATAGACCGTGTTTCGAATATCACATATGATATTATAATATCACAGATGTAATCAGTAGAGGGGAATTTTGCAAAGGAATTATTTCCTAAAATATTAAAAGATTTCAAA
The DNA here is from genome assembly GCA_005784505.1 of Bagarius yarrelli. Lineage (NCBI taxonomy): Eukaryota > Metazoa > Chordata > Actinopteri > Siluriformes > Sisoridae > Bagarius > Bagarius yarrelli. Next base: position 977,408 of record VCAZ01000015.1, on the reverse strand, counting down.
TATGACTAGAGAAGGGACCTAAAGAAGAGAAGCGATGCTGTTTATTTGAAAAATACATTTAACAGGGATGAAGTAGAACGTCAAGTAAATGTATCCCCCAAAATGTATTACATTTACAGAAATAAGTAATTGTAGTGTTCTTTATAAACGTTTTGTGTTTGTTTCAAGCAGAACGATCTGATTGAACTACTTAATCTCTCAACACGTTTGACAACAATTACCTGACTCAGGCGTGGTTTTTGGTAGTTGGAACAGGACAAAAAAAAAAAAGTAGTTTGGCAGTGACTATTACCTGCATAACCTATGCTCATTAATAAGTAATTAATACAAAAAAGTTATCACAATAACATTAATGCAAAACATTGATTCACAAATAAGATTTTATTCATGTTAGATTTGTATTCAACAAATTTCTTAAGATAATAAAAAACAACCAAAGAAGGCTATTTTTTAAGACTGTAGCCAGTACCACCGGTACTGTATATATTTGGATGCATATGTACATCTGCATTCATTTGGTTGGAGGTGAATGCCGGGTTCGATCCCATTAAAGGTCCAACATTATGTTTTACTTCACAAAAAAAAAATATGATGATATAAAGACTGTTTCATTTTTTTCAACTGAATGTGAAACTTGTTCTATGCCTCATATTTTCTGAGAAACCGAACATTAGAAATAAAAGTAAAAATACACAGCCAAGCCCTAATGCCGCCAACAGGCCTACACTCCTACCTTACATCAACCGTCCACCAACCCTCGGTTTTTATATTAATTTACGTTTGCTTGCATACGTCACATTTATTACAACTTAATGAATTGTGTACTACGCAGTTTTTTTTATTATTTTATAATTAACAGAGCTAGCTGAGGATATACAATCGAAGTGCATTCCAACACAAAGGTCTCCGGATTGTCAGCTGTTTAAGTGAAATTCTGAATTTATCTAAAAAGCAAAAACAAAAAAAAAAAAAAAAAAAAAACCTTAGACTTTGTGGCAAGAAATGCAACATCAAAGCATAAAAAAAATCTTCCCCAAAATACCCAGTGGTGAAAAAAAGTTACAGCATTAAACAGAAGATTCAAATGGTAGACCTGGCAAAGCATTAGACAATGGGGGAAAAACAATTTTAGGAAGTAAAAGTGCCCTTCTGCATAATATAAAAACAGCCTATGACAGTAAATGGGTTACATATCTTACTGCTAATGCAGATGGGCTGTATTTCCTTTTTTTTAATCTTATAGCCATAGTTTTATAGTGGAAATACTTAAGTTACCTATGCCAGATGTCCACACTTTATACAAATCAATGGTTTATATGTTACCAAATATCTTTCCTGGTCTTTGTGTCAACTACATACTATGTTGGAATAGCAGTTCAGCAGTGCATTATTGGTATTACCTAAAGTAATCCTATTCAGTTTTAAAGAAAACATAGTCGAAAACAAATTTATTTCTTGAAAAAAAAATTGACCAGACTGTTATTGTTTTTTATGCAGCAACACCATTGCAAAGTCACTGCCTAGCATTTGAACCGCATGCACATGGGACACTTAAAAACCATAGCAAATGTATGCATTATACAGTATACACCCAGTGCTGTAATGCCATACATGGACAGTTGTACCAGTGAAAAACATGACCTCTTATAAACCAGTACCTGTAGAAAGCCCTGTGGCCACAACCGAGTAAGAGAAGAGAAACGAGAGAAAGTGAAATGGCCTGAATAGGAAAAAAAAACAGAGAAGAGGAAAGTGCAGCAAAGTTGATGAGGACACTCTATGTGGCTGGACTAGTTTAGTCAGTGGTGCGAGTGGGAGTGCTTGGCTGATTCAGACCCATGGTTCTGCACAACCATCCAGCGAAGTCCACCTCATCCACTTCTGCACGCTTGATAAACGTGTGACCCTGCAAGAAAATAAACGACAAGTGATAAAACTCAAGTGTTTTGTCATAGTACCTAACGTGTCCCCAAATACGTGTCCCCAAATGTCTTACAAATAACAAACACTAAAAAAAAAGCACAGTAGCATTATCATTTACTGCCACTAGAAAAGGAGAAAAAGACTCCAATCACCATTAACATCTTTAGGTCAGCTCTGTCAGCAGGGTTCTTCATGAGGCTGTGAAACAACAAACAACAAAATGCTCTTGAGAATAAAACAATGGGACCTCAAACTACAGCTTTTTATCGCTGTAAAAACAGAGGACACAAAATGACTGAGTGGTACTCTTTCATTTAAGTCCAAGAGTCCATGTGACTGTGTAAGATTACGGCGGAACAATGAAGATGTGCTACAGAGTACAGGTTAAACATTTAGTGTAACATCCATCTGTAGAAAAGTGTACACAGCCCAAAAGAAATCAAGTGGAACTTACCATTTTGTCACAAAGTCTTGGAAGTCTGAGGTAAATACACCATGTGGCAGCTTAGGTGGGGGCTATGGAAAATGAGGGATGGAAAGAAAAAGTGAAAGAAGGTGATATTGAGCAGTGCAAAATGGAAAAATGTATAAAAAACACAAGGAATAAAGTTGTACACTAGGCAGTTCCTCTGACCTCATTGACAATGTAGTCCAGTAGCTCGAATATAGCCATAGCCGGCCTGCTGTCCATTCCATGTCCTTTGGGAAAAAGCATTTCGCATGAGTCAACTAAATTGGCAGTATAATATTATATATATATATATATATATATATATATATATATATATATATATATATATATATATATATATATATATATATATATATATATATAGATAATATATATATACACACACATACTGCCATAATGGGTATATAGTGTTATATTTCTATAGAATTCCCCAAGGTCTCTTTTTTGTTCAATTTTAAGGATAAAAATGTGAGCCATTATAGATGTGGGAAACAAAAATCTGAGGAATATAAAATAACTACCATAATCAACAGAAACCCTATTTTTTTGCAACTACTCAACAATACTGTTATAATAATTAGTATAGGATAAATTACCAAATTGTCCAAATCAATTAAGACCTTATTTGTAATTTCGTAATAGTGTAATGAGGACAGACGTGTACTCTCACCACTAATAGGGCGTCCTGGAGGTCTAGGTCTTGGGGACGTGCTGTGTTCCTCTGTCCCTGCTCCATCCAGTACAGGTCGACCAAATATGGCCTCCAACTCCTTAGCGTCAGGTGGGGGGATGGGGTAGCGTCCGATGGCCAGCTCTACCAGTGATAAGCCCATGCTCCACACATCCGACTGCACTGAATAGTGTGTGCCCTGGAGCCTCTCCGGCTGTCAAGGCAGGAAAAAGTTAAATTACAAACAGTCGAAATAGCGTCAAAAATGCAGGACTGGGCCGAAGTAGCAGCGGCTGCCTCCGCACCCCATACTGCGTTGCTGGGCACGAGCTCGGTTTCTGGCAAGGGCAGGGGCAGAACTAGAAGGGTGGGGGAAGAGAAGGCGGTCTGACTCACCGACATGTAAGAGCGTGTTCCCACAAAGGAATTGGCCATGGAGTCGATGAGCTGGCCGCTCACGCCAAAATCACACAGCTTGATTTCACCGCGCGAGTTCACTAGGATGTTGGAGGGCTTCACGTCTGTAGGAGCCAAAGCGCAACAGAGAGAACGAATGTAAGTGAAATTGAGGAATGAAAAGGGATAAGGAGGAACAGGGAGGCTAAGAGTGCCAAGGCTTGAAATCCCACCACCTGGTCCTTTTCCTCCAGCTTCACATCAGGCATCCCAATCTGTGCCAAGTATTCGACCAGAGAAACATTTCCCAAGCAAGCTGCCTCTAATGGAAACATGCATGTCTACATTTTCACCTTGCCCTTTCATATTGCCCTGGTAGGAGAAATAAATCATGACATGCACATGATATTCCTTTGTCTTTTATCTTTAATTAAAGAAACCTAAAATCGAGTTTACCACTTAATAACCAGATTTGTGCAAATCATTATTTCTTCCAACCGTTATACTGAGACAGAATGTGTAGTGTGTCGTCTATGAGACCCTCTTCAGTTCACCATTCCAGAGGAAGAGTTAAAAGTACTCGATAAACAAGCAGGAAAATGAGGTGATGCAAAATAAGAATAGAGGGGGTTACAGGGCGCGGCAGCCATATAATCACATCTGCAAAGCCATAATTACCAGCCAGGCTCCCAGACAGTTCAGCACTCATTTGCTGACTCTCTGTGTCACAACAGCACAGCTACAGTCCTGGGTGTCCCTTATGAGCTTGTTCAGCTATAACCGTTCTCCTAACAGCCTCACTGACTTTCAGTCAGCCATTTTGTTTTCACTTACAGTGTTGTTTTAACTGAACAACAATAAAACCTCAACCAAGAGGTTTCCAAAAGAAGAGCACCAATGCACAGGCAATTACAGGAAGATATACGCATCTTATATATGTAGCAATTTTTACCTCACTGTCATCTTACAAAAATCATTTAACAGCCACCATTTGCATTACTGTTTTTTTTAAGTAGCAGATGGACATGAGTCAAATTGTTTTTCTTGTATTTACACTGCTTGTGTCTAGTGACCAAATTCCAATTTTTTTACCAACACAGCACAGATCGGATATGGATATGTTATTTTCAAATCTAGTTCCGGCTTCATTCCTATTTCTCCACCTAAAGAGATCGTTTTGCCGACCTTTAAAATTGTCTTTATCAATTGGGCCCATTGATTATCGCACAGTTTTTACTTCCTTTTCCGGTCAGTATTTCTACCTTGTGTTGTTTTACAGTGTATAGTGTAAATGCAGCTACGGGTCAGTTTTAACAGAAGATCCAATGAGATGTCGTCAAAATAATCTGATACGAAATTAGCCATAAATACCTGCAGTGTAAATGCAGCCTGAATGCAGAGTAACAAAGAAAAGTCTTTTCTTTGTGTTACTCACTAAGACAGAATCATAATGCAGAAATGCTGGTTGGCTGGAAGAATTTGGACAAAAAAACCCAAAAAACCTGTCAGATCAACAGAAAAAAAAAATAGAGAGTAAGAATAAAAAGGACAGCGTTGAATAAAAAACCTTGAGGGCAGTTTTAACGTTTAAATTGCAATTAGGCTTCTATTTCCAAACCTTTTCAGTAAAAACCCACTACATTTGCAAAAGTATTTTTAGTCTCCTATTTTTTAGTCTCCATTCGTAGTCTCCTATCACAGTTGTATTATTCTTTACACTGATTTCAGATATGCATCCACAGCTGGCAACCAACACGCAGCGGAAAAGCACTTTTTATTTTGATGTACAAGCTGTGTAATGGAACTTGGTCTGTTTTTTCAATCAAACTTTGTCTACAAACATAATCATTTTGAAGAACCAATCAGCCCAAACTCCAGTTTTTATAATAAAACAACAATATATTTATACAAGTTGCTGTATAAACAGCGTATGGCATCTAAGATAATTATTTGTAATTTATGTTAAGAGCAAACTGGAATATGTTGGTTTAAATCATACCGAGCCCATAATGAAGCAATGCTGTGATTTTAACTTTCATAAAGCACTTGGCTGCTCTTCTCCATTCAAAGGCTCCCACGCAGCTTCAGTAATGTTGAGGTCAGGGTTTTGAGATGGCTGACTTAATACTGTACATGTCCCTTTGGACCTCCACTCCAAGAAGGTCTTAATTGGGTTTGAGTAGTCATTATAGTATTCCAATCTTTATTTATTGTCCATTGTTTCTGAGCAGATCCCCCACATCACTGACTAAAATGCACTCCAGACCATGACAAAGCTTGTTTATGTTTCATAAACAATTAGACAAAAATTTAAATTTTTTTTTTTTACATACTAACATCTCAAATGTATCTGTATGAAGATAACATAAAAATATCACATCTTAATGGTTTGTTTTGAGGAGGTCTTCTTCTGTGGCATGCTTTGTGGCATTCGATGGATCTGTACTATTTTTTTTTTGCTTTGTCTTTCTAGAACACATCCTTTAAGACTATTTCTTGTGAAATGAGTTTTTACATTGACTTTGGTGCCACGTAACATTACATTTGTTTTTGTCTCGTAAGGAAGTGATCTTTGAGATGGACATAACCTTTTGGACCCTTTGATGTATTGTTCCACCCATAAATCATTTAGTTTCTTTATACTTCTTAACAATTCGAATGAATCTTAAAAGGCTACTTTGGTGGGCTATTTCTCACTGACAGTATGCTTTCTGAAACACAATGATGTAAGTTTATGTGGCAGTGTGTCAGATTAGCAAATTCCCCCCAAATTCCACCCTGGTATTACAATTACTATCCAATATAACAAATAAATATTTCAAATTCTACCCACTTGGTTTGGCTATGTGTAATTACAGTTAAATCGAATGATGAACTGCAAGGGAACTTAAACAAAGGCAGTGCTATGGGATCCTGTGACTGTCATATCACAATATATTAATAAAATTTAATGCAAAACATTAACAAACAAAGGATCATCTGCTGCTCAGATAAACTGCTCTAAACAAAACTTGGGCTTGACGAGGTTTAACATTTTTACCTTCAACAAAGGTCAGCGAAGGTTTTGTGTGCTATTTTAGTGATTGTGTCTTTAAGCGCTCTAAGTTGTCAACAGCACCGAGCACAACAACCTATTTTGCTTGCCGTGTTTACTTTTTAATACCAGTAAAGGGACATGGAATAATTCTGGCTTTGACCGTCTTAACAACTTCACCAAGGCAGCTCTTAAACGCCAAGGCTCCGAGCGTCATCTTACATAAGCCTGACAAAACGAAAGCCCACCATACGCCACTGGTTATGTCACTTGCCCAAATATTATTGTAATATTTTTTATTTAAAGTAAGTTAAAAAAATTCAACATTTTAAAACTTACACAGTTATATGGCAATGATATAAATAGATAATGTCTAAAGTATGTGCATCAATATGTTGTTTTTCTGCCTAAGCAATCAAGCACATGTACATGCATGCATGCAGATTCACAAACATTACTAAGGAATGTTACTTTTGGAATATACCTCTATGCATTATTTGGTGCTTTTCCCGTAGATAGGCAAGTCCTCTGAGTACCTGTGAAACAAATATATAAATCCATCTTAGATATGGTGCCAAACACTTAGTCATAATTCACAAGGTATTTTTTTTAAGATTCCTTGCATTAAATTGGACCTAATTAGATTTGCTAAGTAAAAGAATTAGACAGTATATCAGGTAAAACTCATTACAGGATGTTACAATCAGTTTTAAATTCATGAAACAATTATAGATAAATCATTTATGCAAATAAATGCTTCTTTACTTTTATATTAATTATCACTTGCTATTTCTTAAACCTACTAGCAGTTTCATCAATTAGAAGAGTTTAGGTTTTCTGTTAATTATCCATTTCCACCTACATCTTATTTTATACACAGATAACTTTATTTTTATACACATCACTATCTGCAACTGTTTAGATGCTAACCGCATTTTATTGACTCAGCACTTGTACTCTGCACAATGACAAAGTTTAATCTTATCTAAAATAAACTATGGCTCCATGTGGGTTCAAGCAAAAAAAAGATATTGTAAAAAAAACCGTAAGGCTTATGTGAGACTTGGTCTAGTTAATAATGACCAGAGCAGTGATACAGATAAAGTGTGATACTCACAGCAATGCTAACTTTGCCCAGGATTTCTTCTGGAATTCTTCTTGCTTCTTTTAGTACCTGATCCAGTGAGCCTCCATCCTAAAAAAAACAATTATATTTCTTGGCTCTTTCTTTTTTTAAACTATTATACTTTAATCCAATTTGTTAAACTGGGAAAACGGACACTTCAATAAAACTTTTTACATTAACTACATAAAAAAATCTATAAATACATAAAAATATACTTCCAACTCAGTTTTTTTGTTCAACGTTTCTCAGTGTTCGGTTCTATTAAAACCTCGGTTAGTACGGTTAATTTAAGTAAGTATAAACGCTGACATCCAAAAACAGGTCTCAGTCCCCTTTCGAACGATCTGTGGTGCGGTTTGATTGATGTATGAACGTGGCACGGACCATTTATATCTTATCAGACCCAAAAACAGGATGTGTTGCACGAGGTGTGAGATCTAAGTGAAACTCTGATCATTAAAAGGATGAATGCTCAAGCATAACTACCTGGTTCATCTCATCAAAGGACTTATTTTGTCCATTGGTCGAAAAAGTCATCAGAAATGCAGTCTCCTTGTTTCAGCATACCACGAAGAAAATGCTGGTGTTGACTGAACATTTTAGGGGCTAGTACACAACGAGTGCATTTGATCCAGTACACAGCGTCTTTTCAGCTGAAAAGTTCGGTTGCGAAATATATGTCACTAAAGCCGACCAATCAGGTTGTCAATGTATCATAATGCCTATAGCGACTATGAACACTAAGAAGACCAGGACTAAATATATAACTTTCCTTTTGGTCTGAAACAACTAACCAAACTGAAACTTTGAAAAGATTCTCACTCACCATGTGTTCCATACAGATACTGATCTCCCCGTCGCTGTAGAAAGCTCCATAGAAACCCACAATGTAGGGTGAGTTACACTCATGCAGCACCTGCAGCTCACGAATAATCTGGTTCCTAATGGCTGGTTTGATTTCCAAATGAATAAGCTACAGTCAAAAGAAAAACATGCTCAGTTGTTTTATACAACTAGCAGCAGAACAAAAAGCATGCCCAATACATATTTTACCTTTCTGGCCATAACCAGTCTAGAGGGTTTGTGTCGCACTTTGTGCACTACTCCTCCGTTTCCGGCACCCAGTTCACAAATAGGCTCAAAGTCATCATCTTTAAGCTCACCCACTTGCGCTTTCTGGGTAAGAAAGGCTTCTAGACGCTTTCTCTGCTGCTCATCTAGGTCCAGCTCCCCTAGCTTCTTCTGCAGGGCTTCCAAATTAGCTCTAACCAATCAGAGGTAGGGAGGGGTGATGAATATTTGTTAATCTGGCATAGAAGGATTTAATGACAGTCTTACATTCATACTGCAAACATGTACGATTTGGATTAATCCCAACATAGTTCAAACGTCTCTGGAGCACCCGCTTGTTTTCTATACTGCTTATCCTCCACAGGGTTGCAGAAAACCCTGCGCCTATCTCTGAGAATAGGAAAAGCTTAATCACACACACAAAAAAAGTACAAAACTTGTAGAGATGACAATTAATATGCCTACAATGCAGGTATTAAGACTAGGGGAGGAAATTAGAGCACCTGGAGGTAAGCATGGTGAGAACATGCAAACCCTGTACACACAAAGGGCGTAGACAGAAATCAATCTTCTAAACGTATGAGGCAACTTGGTGTAGAGCAATATTTCTAAAAAAAAAAAAAAGTGTCCATGAAACTCAGTTGTCAAGTGTCTTAAAGTTTTTTTTTTTAATGTATTGTTTATGGGTTGCTGATATGATTTATACCCTATTTAGATTAGAAATAAATGATTCCCTTCAATCCAGTGGTTTAAACAGCAAACTGTCCTAAACCCTAACCACGATCAAATCTGAATGAAATTCTCCTGAATCGGATGTAATAGTGATGATATTTGCTATAACATTAAGAATGATGGATGTTAAACACTCACTCGGAGGCAGCATCAGCGTTGGTGGATGGCTGTCCCTCTCCTGTAGGCGTTATGTTCAGTGGGACTGGTCGGGGTTTCTTCGGGGCCATGGCTGACTACTATTTTTTTCTTTGAATTAAACAGCTATTTAATTTCCCTAAAATGCAGGATATATGTTATAAACTAGGGTGTTTAGTTTTTAGGATGTTTAGTTTTTCGAGTCTGTCATGCCTCACGGAGTTCTGTCACAGTCGAGCAAGTAGGCGGATGACAAGAAAACAAGAGAAGCTGCTTCCCACACGGACAGGTAAGCATCGGTCAGTCGGAAAAACCTCTTTGACAGCAAAATGTTTTGTTTATAGGCTAAAACTAGGTAAAAGTCATGACTGTAATATTTTTTAAAGCTTTCCCACTAGAGACCTGACTCGGCGCGGCCCTGGCTCCTGTAGGAAGCGTCCCCGGACTGATGACAGCTTTTGGGCCTCTGTTTTATCGCAGCTAGTCCCTCTTTGTCACCGGGAAACTGCAGCATTAACTCATCCCCGGTGTTGTCTGGTCGATGCGTGACTTGTGCTTAAGATTCCGTGAAAACACTTTGGGAAATTTTGCAGGGAAAAAAAAAAAATCCGGTACAGGAAGCAGCTCCCCAACCAGGAGGAAGCTTTCTGTATCTCGCGAGATTTACAGAGTATCGCGATAAGACAGGTTACTGGAAGCGTCGCCGTGCTGCATTTACGATATGTTGCACCGGTTCTGGGATTTTACCGTCATGGGACATTCGCAAATGTGTAAATGACAGTAGAACTAAGGCATTTACTGTTAAACTGTCGTTGTAATACCTCCTAAACAACCTTTAACAAAACGCCATGCTACTTTAAAATGTTATTCAGGGTTACAGTATTCAAAGAAATAAAAAAAAAATGCAGCCAGCAACGCTTCTGTTACAATAATCTATTGTTAGCTGATGTGTAAACTAAAAGCTCATTTCTCCAGCAGTACTTAAAACCTTTTATAGAAAGCTTTCTGTAGTAGATAAATGAAAAAAATATAGGTAAATAAAAAAGGATAGATTTAAGGACAAGGGGAACATTGTTTTTTGAAGAAGAAATGAAAATAAGCATTTTAACCCCTGATGTACTTTTTTTTTATTCATCCTAAATTTTAAGCACAATAGTTTCCACAGTTTATATGTGCATCATTTTTAGGGGGGAAACTGCTATAATCCCCATAGATAAAATTTAGTTTTCAGATATTACATTTAAAACTTTCAACCAACAGTAGCCAAATCCCCAAATTTACCCTCCTCCTAATAGACTGTTGCTGATTTTATTTTTAAGTTGTGGTTGATTTAGGTTTATTCAGGATTTTTTAAATTGTGCTGCAATTGGTGCTCTGGTTCACTGGATAAAGCTTCTTTTTTCTAGTTCAACAACCAATTTGCTTAAGTATGTGATAGATTTTTACAGTCTGAGTCAGTTTCCACCTGATTCTGTGGACCAAAAACACAATATTTCCTCTAGTGGTAAATGAGTTTACATTATAACCATTGTGGACTGGTGTCTCTTCAAATAAGCGGGTATAGAAGATAAATAAATTAATGTTTACAAGCAGCATTTGCGACTGTACACCATACCATTAAAACAAGAAGGTGTGCCAAAGGGGGCAGTCTTAGGACAACTCTTATTAATTCTGTAACAATATTGATGCTGAAGTTAACAACACAAATATCGATACCTGTCCTAGCATTTTACTCTACAATGTAAATTGCTTAAATTAAAACTTATTTACTTATTAAATGCTAAAAAATGAAGTTAATCCTGCTTTCTAATTTTCTCTTATTTTCAATGGTAATGCTGCTTTCTTACACAAACATCAACTTTCTAGATTGAGTATGTGGCTCAGTACAGGTATCGTAGAATTTTTATTGTTGTTTCTTCAGACCTAGAAGAAGATCTATTTATATATCCATTGTCTATACCCACTTATTCCTAATCAAGGTTGCCAGTGTGTTGTGTTGGCAAATCAGTTATATATCTTATAGTTAATCTTCATGATAAATGGTCAAGACAGTATTTGCGCTGGTATCTTACAAACATATAAACTAAATAAAGGCCAGTAGCTGATATATTTGCCCTGCCTCTGACACATCTATTTAACCGCTTTCTTCCGCATAGATGAAAATCTACTTTTAATTTTCCCCTGTTTAAAGGTGGAGATCCCACACACCTCAATAATTACCGGCCTATTATAAGTCTGTTCTGTCCTAGGTCTTTGAATCACATGCCAGCATACAATTGAAAGATTTTCTTTCTGTTAATACCATACTGTCTGATCTTTGGATAGGTGTCATTAAACAACATGGCACATCTTCAGCAGCCTTGGAAATGCATAATAATTTTATTGAATATGTTGATAAGCAGCAGCACGGTTGTTAGCACTGTTGCCTCACAGCAAGAAGGCCTTACAGCCAGATGGGGCCTTTTCTGGGTGGAGTTTGTTCTCCCTGTGCTTGCCTGGGTTTACTCCTGCCACAGTCCAAAAACATGTACGTTAGGTTGATCGCTAATTCTAAAATGCCTATAGAAGTGAGTGTGTGGCGACCTGTCCAGGATGTACCCATCCTGCCTTTCGCCCTTTCAGAGATGGCTGTAATAGGCTCCGTGACTCCCAATTAGGAAATTAAGCGGGTATAGAAAATAAATAAATTAATGTTGACAAGCAGATTTATCTAGGAAAACTCTTATTAATTCTATAACAATATTGATGCTTACAACACAAATATCTACACCTGTCCTAGCATTTTACTCTACACCGTAAATCTTTAAATTAAAACTTATTTTAAATGCCTAAAAATGTTTAAAAAAAAAAGTTAATGCTGCGTTCTAACACAAAATCAACTTTCTAGATTGAGTACGTGGCTCAGTACAGGTATTATAGAATCTTCACTGTTGTTTCTTCAGACCTAGAAGAGGATCTATCTATATATCCATTGTCTATACCCACTTATTTCTAATCAAGATCATGTGGATCTGCTTGATCACAGCTGTCATTGGGCGAAAGGCAGGGGTACACACTGGACGGGTCACCAGTCCCTCGCAGGGCCACACATACTCATACTCACTCTTATGGGCAAATTAGAATCACCAATCCACCTGACATACATGACTGTGAGAGGAAGGCAGCAGAAGATTTAAGAATGTAAACAATAATGATTTTAAAAAACAGAGAAATTTACAGTTTACATTTAATTAAGGACACAGTAATAAAAATAATGTGCTGCAAGAAAAACATGTCTCTATACTAGCTGATAAACAAGCAAATAGATTTCCTAACGTTATAAACAAAGGAAGAGGTTTAGCAAGTTGTTGTGTTTCAAATGTGACATCTAGTGGAACAATCCAGTGTCTCTCCTTCAGGAGGGCGTATGTAACAGTGGTGTAATGTAATGAAGTAATAATACTTTGCTACAGTTCTTAAGTATTTTTGTGAGAATCAAGACTGAGTTTTTATATTTCTGGTAATTTTTACTTAACTACTTTTCCTAAATACAGTATATACCTTTACTCAGATACATTTCTCTGAAATATAATTGTTTCAGATTAAAAAATAAAATAAAATCTGGTGTTTGCTTACCGGGTACCATTTATTAAACAACTTCTAAGGCAGATTTCATAATGGAAACAGGAATTGACTTGGCAACTGATTTTCCGGTGACGAGAGACATTTCTGATAATGAACACCCCTGGCCATATCTGCAAGATCTCTGGGGGCCCCAGACTCATGCACACATACAATAGATGTAATATCAACTACATAACGTATATATTCTTGTAAAATGTTGGAAAAACGTAGAAACTTTACTTCTCTTAAACAGTAGAAGAAGCACAAGAACAACACATAGAAAGTAACTCGATCTTAGGATTAAACCCAATGGTTTTCATACAAAACAAGCAAACAAACAAAAAAAAAAACCAAACAAAAAAAAAAAAGACACTTGGAGGACAAACACTACATTTTATTAAAATCAGTTTAATTAATTGCACACGTAAATGACAGTATGATGTCCTTAAACTTTTTACATGTTTTTCCATTTAAACAGGAACCACTGAATACCACTTGATTCCACAGCCAAATCCTTTGCAGAGGACATGACAGATTTATCTCTCTCTTCTAAATGTCAAAAACAAATCTAACATTTTATCCATGACCACCCAACTGGAGCAAACTGGAGGCAATTCAAAATATGATAAAATATTATTTATTTTTGATTGGCTTTTAATATCAACAAGTAAAAAAAGACCAAAAAAAATACATTTGCAAGCCACTGCCCATGCTATCTTAAGAACTGTAATAAGGGATGTCACCATGTCAAGATTCATTTCCAATCTCAGAATTTCTTTAGGGCTAAAGCCAGATGAAAGTCATTCTACCTCATATTTTACTAAACCTAGAATGGAACTCTATTCAAGACCCTAGCAAAAAAACAAAAAACAAAACAAAACCGCAGTCACAATCTGGTCCAGTTGAAGAACAAAACTGGGAATAATTAAAGAATATGCAAAAACGAGCAGTTTACTTCTCTACTAAAATCTGAAGCTTGCATACTATGAACAATTTGCGGAAGACCATATGCGAAAATGAAATTGTTTTCCCACTGTTGTGGCTTTCACTAAAGACATTCTCTTGTACAGATGAATTACTTTAAACATTTTTCAAGTTGGAATCCAAAATGATTTAAGGAGGGGGAAAAAGAAAAAGCAGGCCCGTCACTCACAGCAGTGAAAATTATGCAGTGGTTTCTCTTCTCACTCAGTGAAAATAATTTGCAAGTTGTGAGCCACTTTATACTAATGTACCTGTTACTCAGGTATGATGGTGCATAATTAAACGTCGAAGTTAACCGATGGACTCCAGACAACAACCTTCAGTCCTTTTCAACAGACGGCCTCCATCTTCTCCCCAGAACATGGTTTCACACCAACTCAAACTAAAGCATGAAATACAACCCCAAGCAGGCATTCTGTGATTAAGATCAAGTCAAACTAGTTCCTGATGATATGCCTATGTATAGCGTATCATATGACTAGCCCACGGATAAGCAGAATACAGACTTGTGGGATTTCTGAGAGTGGATAAAGCGAAATCTCCATCTAACCCGGTAACCCACCTAACCAGATTCCTTTTTCTTCCAAAAACTAGCACTCAAATAGCACTGCACTCACTTTAAACCCCTCAATATGTACAAATAATACAATACACTATTTAAAGACAATTGATTAAAAGAATAAATAGACTTTCGAATGTCAAAAATGAAGAAATGCTGCATGTTACACTGATCACCGATTTCACATCAGGAGATTAATCCAACATACCCATCTCATAACAAAAACAAAAGGATAGCCAACATTAATGTCTGATTCACAGGACTCACAGTGAAAACAAAGTCTCCCATCAGCTTTAAACAAAAAGGTCCAATTAAGGGTCAAAAAAAAAAAAAAAAAAAAGGTTGCACAATTGGGCCAGATACTTTTATTCTACAAATTATTTTAATAGCTGTATTTTTTTATTTTCATGGCATTTCCTGGGCATCTTTTTAACTCCATCTCCTCCCCCTGCCTTTCACAAGATTACATTCTCATGAAAGCAGCTCCATGTACTTTACAGCCTTGGTGGCAAAGCCACAAAAGTGAGACTCAGACACGCAGTCATCCATTGAAAGTTCCGAGATATATATATATATAATTATTAGTGCCTACTGTACAATATTTACCCACTGGATAAATCAATTTCCAAAGTTCTCACTGTTCCAAGTGTTGACTGATGACAAAAAACTATTCCTTATTTCAGACAAAGCGCAGAGCTCTGTTCTTTGAGCAGGACTGATCGGAAATCCACTGTTTGAGACAAGGGTCCAGGGCTGTTTTAGTAAGATTTCTGAGGGCATGATGTAGCAAGTGACTTTTCTTTCCAGTGTTACAGTGTATTTAAAAAAAAAATCAAGTTATGTTGTCTAGACTTTCAAGTTGTGGTCAAGTTTGCCTTTAGACTGAGGTAGGTTTTCAATTTCCATGGAACAAAAGAGAGAAATACAGGGGGAGACAAATAAATATGAACGCAAACACCTTACTTCCAAATCTGATCAAGCCATGCATTATTACAGAGACAGCTGAGAGTTATTTCGGCTTTTAGGTGCACAAAATACCTAAACCTAACAAAATTTAATTCATATTATTCGTATTTAACTTTGCAGTTTGTCTCTGTATATGCTACTAGCGGTTCTGACCTTATATTGCTGATGTCAAATCTTTTTAAGCATCTCGTCTATGGTAAAAGATAAAATGCTTATGGTGACTGTGAGGCGAAGAGGTTTGGGCAGATCATGGGTGGTTTAGAACTCCTCCATAGTTATTTAAAGGGTGATAACAGTATTTAGATGCCGTTGAGACGACAAAAGAATGGCTTTAGTGGGCATATATGGATTTCCAGAGGTGTCACGAGGATACCCAACAGTTTGTGCACATGTTCGTATGTCTGTACGAGTATTCTGGGAAAACGCATTTTAGGAGAGAAAACAATGGGAGTGGGTGCATTTTTCTGGAACTCAAACCTGAACCCATATCCCCTTCTCCTTTTGTCCGTATCTGCAGCCTGGTTCAGTATGCAGTGACAAGATCTTTGTCATAATCGTATCGACCCCTCTTAGGGGCTGGGCTGTCTTGGCTGTCCTCAGTGTCCTCACTGTCCCCACCCCCACCTCCACCCTCTTCCTCATCTGAGGAGTCGTCCAGCGTAAGGTCCACTACTGCCCCTCCACCTGAAGGTCCGCTGGCACCACCCGTGCCTACCGCTGGGCCACCCGATGTAGACCGTCCCGTCTGGCTTGTACTACTGTGTGCTGGGGAGTGGCCATTTGTTTCAGGAACACCTGAAAAAAAAAATCATTTTTGTCAGAATCTTTTGGCAGATTTAAATAATGTTTAGATAATAGTATTACATACATAAACACAAACTGTGTATCCATGAATGTACACAAAGTAATAGAGGAAAAAAATGATTGTTCATTTTGTACATTTGCCCACTGCCCAACAAACTTCATCAGCCTTTATCATTTTAAAGGCAGGTTTATTCCACCAGTCAGACACAAAGACATCCAGAAAATGCTTTCGACCCCTTTACAAAATATGGGTTACTACTTAGTGGCAAAACCTTTGTTGGCAATCACAGAGGTCAGACGTTACTTGTAGTTGCGCACCAGATTTGCACACATCTCAGGAAGGATTTTGTCCCATGCCTCTTCGTGGATCCTTTCAAAGCTGTTTGGCATCTTGAACCTTGAGATCTTCACAGTACATGGCCCTGTCCATCGCCATTTGAGACGGTAAAGTTGTCCTGTCCGCTTAGAAGCAAAACTCTCCCAAAGCATAATGTTTGCACCTCCATCATTGCAGAGTGTGAATGGTGGATTTTCAATTCATTTGTCCGCAACACTTTTACCCAGTTCTCTTTTAAATCATTCAGATGTTCATCGGCAGCTGGTGCCATGCTGTAGTGGGTTAAGGCGCCGGCACTTATGCGCTTAAAAAACTGCTCAAGAATATATCTTTTTACTAATTGTTTTTCTTGTGACTTTGGTCTCAGCTGCCTGGAGATCCTCCTGTGTAGTTCTGGGCTGATTCACCAGTTATATTATCATAGAAACTCCATGAGGTGAGATCTTGCATTGAGCCCCAGAACGAAAGAGATTGTCAGTTATTTTGTGTTTCTTTCACAAGGTTGTCACCTTCTTACCAAATTGCTTGGCGATTGTCTTGTAGCCCGTTCCAGTTTTGTTAAGGTCTACAATCTTGTCCCCGACATTCTTGGACATCTTTTTGCTCTTGGCTATGATGGAGAGTTTGGAATCTAATTGATTGCTTCAGTGGAGAGGTGTCTTTTATACAGGTACCAAGCTGAGATTGTGTGCAATTCCTTTAGAAGAGTGCTAATCTTAGATCATTTCCTGTCTGGCAGTGCTGGCTCACCGATTCATCTACTTCTCTTGTACCTGCAATGCTAAAATTAAACACTTGGCCAATAGATTCTTTAAACTAAATTTGGAAGTATCTACCAAAATAAATAACAAGATATGTAAATTTCTTTAGAGCTGCCATGTTCTGCTTTGGACACAAAGAAAAATAAAATATCTTACATATATCCACAACTGGATACTCCGGAGTTTGGTTATTTTCTCGCTCCCTGTCCTTTTCCTTGTCGTCCCTGATTGGTCTCCATGAGCCATCAGTCAAATACTCAATCTCTTCCACATCTTCAGTCTCCTTCAGGATCTCAGATAGCAATCTGAACAAACAAAAGAAACTATTAACTAAGCGTCTCTTCTTGTACTGTAGGCAAAGTCATCAGCAACACTGTCCGCTTACCCATCAATGGTGAGCAGCTCAAACGGAGCAGGTTTGTCACATACTGGGCAGGTCCATGTGGGTTTCTTCTCGTTCATTTGCAAGAAGAAGACGGCATCGAAACACTGCAAGTGTGCGCAGGTGAGCGCCCGGCATGGCACCCCCAGACGCATCTTTACCAGCTGAACACAAAAATGATGAGCAAGATATTTTTAAGGACAAACTAAATTTGAAAAAAAGTGAAAAAAAAAAAAAAGAAATCTTTATAGATTTCACAGTCCTTCAACAGCTTTTTTTTTTTTTTTTTAATTAAGCCCTACCTGAAGACAGAATTTTTTTTCAAAAGTTATGAACTTATCTGTATGTATTTAATATTTTCTTTTAAATTTCGTATGCAGTTTAATACACACATCTTTTGTTGCCTGTATTGCAGACCCATTTTCCCTAGATAATAAAATTCTCCACTAAACTATAAAGGTCATTTGAATTATAGTACACTTTAAAGATGGATGACAAATCCTACAAAAACCCAAATCCACTGCATGGCAATAGCAACTTTTCTATTAATTAACAAATATACAATTATATAATTACTGCTAATTCTGGAAACACCTTTAAACAACCTAAGAGCAATTTAAAGTCTATAATTACCACATTAAATCATGAGACGACATTTTTGAAGAATGATTGCTGCCACTTGAAAGATAAAAAGAAAAGACTAAATGGACTAAATAAATAAAACAATATGACATACTGGGCACATGAGAGACACTCTCAGTCCTGTAGTGGCAATCTCACTCTCCGGATCAAAACGCAGCTTGTCTTGAACTACAGACAGACAAACAGAGCACAGCTTAATCCCAGAGGCATTTTAATGAACAATTAAAAAACACAATCTGCTGTAATTATATGCAAATAAAGCTTTTGCTTATAGTGACTTACTGCGTTCACGACATCGCTCTGCGCTTTCCACTGAGCAGTGCTTGAGCTGGTTGAAGAGCTCTGCAGATGTGAAGACTCTTACCAGGTACACTGCCACGGAGTAGCGCTGTAGTAATACAACAACTTATTAAAAAGGTACTGGATAACACTTTCAGGTGAAAAATGTGTTATGTTATAATCACAAAAAGAGAATCTAGCTTCAATATCTAGATATCTCTCTCTCTCTCTATCTCTTTCTGTCTGTGTGTATATTATATATCTATATATTTAAATATTTTTAAAGGTAGATAAACAGCTCTTCAGGATATGTGGCGTGGTCATCATGGGGTGTGAGACATCTAGCAATTGTCAGCCACATCACAATTGTAGAAAGAACAGTGTGCGTCAACTTCAAATAGTTTTCATTGAATTTGGTTTGTTCTTTTCTATTTTTGACAAATTTTACGAAACTAGAAAGAAAAGATCGGTTTTAATTGTTGCCAGATATGTCCATTAAAACTCTTTCGTGAAAACGAGTTTACCAAGTTACATTTAATACTTAAGACTATTTAATCCGAACTCGTATGAAATTGAAGACCACCAAACATGCGATTGAATTTTTTTGGATATTTTTTGTATATGTATTTATTTATAATTCTCGAACGATTTCTCATTGAACTTGCATTTCCTTATTGTATTTTTAACTTGGACCTAAATTTTCTCTAATGACACAATAACTACTTTTTCGGCCTGTCCAGCAATTGTAAGCAGTCATTGTGTCTGTTATTGTTTGCGTCAATTTTGCAGTAAAATGACAAAAATATTAGACTTATAAAAATCTAAATTTAAGAGACATTTTAATATTGTAAATACTGAAGGTTAATAAGAGTGAAAACCTAAACACTAGAAAGCATGAACATTAGAGCACCTTTTCTTTTCATCTGGGTAAAGAGATTATTAGAAAGATACAGAGATTACCACATTACCAAGCCACATTTCAAATAATTTCCACCGACTCTAAAGTACACCTATTTTTTTAAACACATCACCGTGCACTATACTGCTTATGACCCAGTCTCATTGCAAATATTCATACACCCCCTTTTATTAGGTCATTACACTATACCTTTCCAAAGTTGCCCCATGTGATGGTGACTCTGTTGGTAGCAGTCGAAAGATGAAGCCAAGGGGTGATGTTTATAGGGCGACAAGGGCGACGAGGCTCCACACCTGGTTTATTGGATGGATAATAACCCTAGATATGATGAATGAAAACAGTGCAACAGTGTGAGCAATGAATTTCCCTCAAAAGATCATTTAAAAACATACACAGACACACAGACTTGTGTTTCTAATTTAAAGGACTCAAAATTCATGCCAACAAGCCAAATTATGGGAATTTATCCTTCTACCATGTGACACTGTGGTGTAAATCAAGAATCCAGAACAAGCAGACAGCAAATATCAATTGTTCTTTACGTTAACCCACCGGACTATCAGAAAACCAAGCACCCACAGTTATAAAGCTGTTATAAACCTACTTACAGGAACATGACAGTAGGACTGATTCACTTTGACAGCAATATTGGGAGGGTACTGATCCTCCTGAACACCAATAGATTCAGTGTAACAGATTCTGAAAAAGAGCATCACAAGGGTTAAATGCTTAAATCTAATTTATCAAAGACATTTCTTAGTCTCTCTTTAACAGAGCCCATTTTTGTATGCATTATGCTTAAGCATAAGTTATGCAAGTTTATATGTTTAACATTATACCGGACACTAGAATTGAAATCATTAAAAAGTGATATTCTAGTAGTGGCTGTGTTTAGTGTTCCCATTGAAATGAATGTTGGTAAAATCAACTGACTGACCAGCTTTATTCTTTAACTGAATATGTCCCCACCTACAGGCCATACGTCATTACTTAATGATTTGATGAAAATAAAAGAGGCAATTACATTTCTGACATTTTGGCAGACAGCCTTACTCATATTGACTTTTCTCATTTTTTTTAAATCAAACTGAGCAGTTGAGGGTTAAAGGGCCTAAACAACAGACCAACACTTTAATACACCAAATTGTGAGTGTGACCTGTTCGCTGCCATTTAAAACTATACATTTTAAAATCAGTTAATTGGGATTAGCTAAATGACATTTAAAGGACCTCATTCGGACACATTCACAAGCAGATGACACTGCCATTCCTTGTGATAGTCTGGGAAACTTACCTAAGGACCACCTGGACTGATTTGACTCCTGGACGAATTTCGCTAAAAAAAAAAACAAACAAGTGTAGATAAAAATGAGTTGTCATTACATTATGCTTTAATTAAGTAAACTGTAACTGTGTTTTATTGTGTAATGCAAATATAAAAACAGCAGCGTCACTAACAGTGATGTGACCGTCAATTTCTGTTAGTCGTGTTATAAAGCATGTAACGCAGTTATACACAAGTGTGCAAAAAAAAAAAAATGAGCAGAAATACAGGTATCACAAAAAGGAAAGTCACAAACAGATTTTTGAGCAGTTACATCCTCTACTCACCTGGAGTTTCGGATCTGGTCTATTTGACTCTGTGTTAGTTCAAAAACACACTGACTATCCTGTAGTTTCTCACTATTCTGCGCGACTGCAAAAGTAGGCCAGAGAGAAAAAGAATAAACTGTTAGCTATCGTTCTATACAGGAAAAGGTAAACAACAGAAACATGTTTAAAAATAAAATGTGACATACTTAGCTCTGTAGGTGGCAACAAAGTTTCTAAATTGTGGTAAAAGGGCAGGGGCACTAGTTTAACTTCAGCTGCCGGTGGAGCAGCCAGCTTGGGCATCCCATTGAGGTAGTCTGTGCCCTGGTTTGTGCTTCGTGGGGACGAGTTTATTGTCGGATAGGACGCTGCTGGTATCGCCTCCGGACGACGGGCAGCCAACCATCCAGGCGCTTTGGGAAAGCGTGTTTCGTAGAGCTGCCGGACGTTCTTCAGCAGCTCCGGGCTGTATTCAGTCTGCACCAATCTCAAAGCACGTCCCACCAGGTCCTGCTTTAACCCGCTTTTACTGCGCCCCATAGATGCAAGCAGTGTCTGCAGGTCAGACACCCGAAAACTCTTCACCATGTTCTAGACACAGAAGAAACAAGGGTAGAGAGAGAGAGAAAGAATACAGACAGAAACAAATACATTGTACTTTTTAAACAGGGGGCTTCTCCAATCGTGCATCCTAAAATATTATTACATGCAAAAAGGCCCAAATAACTAATATTTATCCACTTTTAAACACACGTATACAAAAAACAGTATCCACGACAAGCTAATTTCGTCTCCCTTGCAAACAACTTACAGCTCTGCCACATTATTTACACTCAGGGGACAATTGTGAACTGTCAGTGTCCAAATGCAAACCTTTATCTACAAGACCACAGAGAACAGACACGACTATATTTTATAGTATAGCCAGTTATTGGATATTAATATTAATTAGTACCTTGCACAATCAAATAACTCGTGTGGACCAGTGCAGAAAGACATCGTCTCAGTCCAACAACTGAGTCATTTATTAGCTTTACTTCTGCTCCTGGCGTCAGGAGGTGCACCAAGTAACATTTATTTCTGTTTCTTTCAAATAGTTATTGGTTTTGAAATAAGCAAAGTGACCCTGGTTTCCTCAGTGTGGCGCCTAGTTCGTGAGCTGGTGTTTTCAACTGTCCCATCATTCATTTCTACTAACGTTAGCCAATAGCGGCTAACCTTAGCTTCGTCCAGACACCAGTGCCAACCTCAGTTTATAGACTACCTGCTAAAAGAATTGACCACCGCAGAGTCCCATGCTTTCAATTAGCTGCTGTCCTATTAAAATAAATGACAACCGGTCTCTCTTGGTTTTCAGGAGCCTTTATTTTTTCGCACTAAAAAATAGCTCCATCTACTTACCATCGCTTCTACCAGTTCAGCCGCCATCTTCACAAAGCAGCCCCGCGAGAGCCTGAGGGGAAAGGCGGCAGCGTACCAATGAAAAGCGCACGATTGATTTGGAGTTTGTGCCGCGCGTCCAATCAGCGCTCCTCGCCGCTCCAAAATGGGCGGTGCCAATGCGAATCAGGCGGGCTTCGAAGATTTAAAAAGACAGTACACTTATAAAAAAACAAACCGAATCCAGAGGTCTACCCTTCCTAATAGGCCTCTGGTTATTGTAACCATATCTAATGTTGTCTGAACCTTATTGTTTTACTAGCCTGGTTTTAATAGTCTGGTTTTATGACGATATCCGGTATATTTTCAATCCAGTCTTTGCCATGAATACCGGGCTTTACGCGTCAAGTGGAAAGTAGCGCGTGGCTCCTGCGAGTCCGCTCCGTGCTAGGAAATCCATTTCATAAGTTTTACACAACCATGCCTGAGGTGATAAAATGCTTTTGTTTAAGTTTTTATCTCAAATAGGTGTTATAGATTGCGATTGTATATGCCTAAAAAAGATGCTTTGATGATAAAAGACGTGCTTGTCACATTTTCTGATTAAAAATATGAAAATAATTGATGTTCCTGGGAGGACAACGAAAAAAAACAACAGCCTGGGAAAAATCAATTTTGTCCGTTCCTAACCGAACTCCATGTCATGTTTTACTTGTCTGGTGAATGTGGTGGGGGATGGGAGGACAGAAAAGTGCACAGAACAACGTTTGTGTGCAAGTATCAGGGCTGTGCTTCGACATGGTTTAGTCTGTCAGTGAGAAAATCATTTAGTTAAAAGATTTATACACAGTCAGATGATTATACACTATAAGATTAACAAGAGTGGATTTTCACAAATTAACTAACCACCTGAACATGTGTTTCTTTCACCATTAAAAACTAGTTATTTAACACACATATATACATATAATACATGTTTTTTAGTATTTGATAAAAGGCATAACATAAAATTGTGTGTGCGAATGGTTTTGTGGAGCGTCTCTTTCAAGAACTGCGGATTTTTTTTGTATTTGTAGTGTCTATTGCAAAACACTAGTGGGAGCTCTTGCGCTCTGCATCAAACTGTATAATATATATATATATATATATATATATATATATATATATATATATATATATATATATATATATATATATATACATACATACATATATATAGTACCACAATAAAAGTGGTGAAGAAATAATTAGCAGACAAAAAACATTAATGTTTTGCAGTGGCACAGCCAGCTCCTGGGAGCTAAAGATCAGGGTGATGGCAAGGAGACCCTCCAACCTGAAAGAATTGGAGCTCATCGCTAAAGATGAATGGGCAAAAATACCAGTGGAGACATGCAAAAAGCTGGTCAGCAATTATAGGAAGCGTTTGATTGCTGTAATAACCAATAAAGGCTTTTCTATTGATTATTGAGAAGGGTATGTTAGTAATATAGGAATATTATAGCGTATATTAGGAACATCTCTCATTTCTCCAGTTATCTAATTAACTAGAGCGGTGTAACGCAAAAACACCGAAACAGTTTCAGGTAATATTTCATCAGAATGGGGAAAATTTAATTAATGTGTGACTTATAATAGATTATAATTGATGCCAGACAGGCTGGTCGGAGTAGTTATGTAACTAATGATCTGGGATGATTTGGCTTTTAAGGCTTTTGCTGAAGCATTCAATTGTGCTAAAAGAGGCAGTTTTTGGATTGACAACCCAGGGCAAAAGGTTTTTTTTGTCGAAAGTGCGCCCTCTTGTGACCATCATGCGCTCCTACACCCGTATATTAAGCAAAAATATTTTTATCAGTTAACAAAATTTTAGTACTAAATTTCACTAACTGCTGAACTGATTAAAATATTGTTGGAACAAAAAAATATAAATCCACGAAAAATCATGATATTTGACGTGCATCTGCATCAAGACGTATTAATTAATATGCACACATATACAGTTACCATATTTACATTTCCAGCATTTGGTAGATGCCCTTATCCAGAGCAACTTACATTTATCTCTTTTATACAACTGAGCAATTAGGGGTTGAGAGCCTGGCTCAGGGGCCCAACAGTGGTGGCTTGGTGGTGCTGG